>DF359588.1:28997-44406 GCA_000787875.1 Solanum virginianum
GTGAATTCCAATGTTTCGGGGACAAGTCCTTATGGTTCTTGATTATGATGGTACTTCTAAGACTTCTCAATTTTCTTATCATGATGGTAAGCTAGTAAAGCTATGTTCTAGTCTTTGCCAAGATCTATAATGTAGAGGCATACTTTGGACACTATATTGATGTAATTCCCTTTTATGGGAAATATTGACTCTTATGATGCTATTTTTTGCTTGCTCACTCTTATGATTGCGTCTTTACCTTATGTATGGTTATGATAAGAACAAGCGGCTTGGAAGGGGCACTTTCGGGTGTCAAATGCACTATGTCACGGCCAGGCCCTAGGTTCGGGTCATGACACTACATAGAATGTAACATAACCCCCTACATTTGCTTGGGGACACTACTTTCTAGGTAGAACTCTATCAAAATTATGCATGCACATCTATAACTTTAACTTTATGCTATTGTTGATCCACTAGCCTTAGCCTACAAGGACTTTCTATGGTGGCATACGATTTTGGGCAGGAGGTTTCTATTAGGATTCCCTTAGGTTAATAACCTTATGCCCACTGGAATGAACCCTACCTCAAGCCTTGTTGGTGCTAAGTTAAGTCCCATAGTATACTTTGAAAACATAATCATTCATATAATATTCATAACACTAAAACATAACATCATCATAATAGGAGTCTTTAATCTTAGGAATCCATTGAGGGAGAATTGTCCTCATTACAAGAGGAAATCTTTGGTGAGAATCGTCCTTTAACCATCTTTCATAAATTTATAAAAGGGCTTCATAAATACTTTATAACTTTCATAAACTTTCTGAAACCCCCAAAAATGCCCGAAAATATACTTCAGAAATGCCCATAATTATAATTTTTATATATCTCAAAACTTGTGCATGATATCAAAAATCCGACTTCATATTCTTAATCAGGGGAAAAATTGAGTGTTGAATGGGTATAAACCTGAATTTTGAGGATCCATAGTGAAAAATAATATTTGCTAATTTTTTATTTCTAATAGCCATCGCGCTCTAGTTATGACGCGCCAGGGCGAGGATTAGTGATGGAAGGAACTTCGCGTCTAGTCCACGTCTCGCCAAGGGCACGTACCAGTGTATTTTTTTCCTTGATTTTTCATTTTGGCCCAAGGGCCTAGGGGTCATAGCCCCATGCCCACTTATGCATGAGAACACCTATACTTAGCCATTTTTCAACTCTGTATCACCCAAGACTCTCTCAAAAATCCCTCCAAGACTTAATCAAATATTTCATCCGAATTCAAATGTCTCAAGCTTAATCCTGGATTTCAAGAACTGCATTCAAGCTTCAAGTCTCCTTCAAATTTATGTCAAGGAATCCCCAAATTTAGGTATGTGGGTTTCATCCATTGGATCCTTTCACCTATAAAGAACTTCATTCAAGCTTCAAGTCTCCTCCAAGTCTACATCAAGAAAACCCAAGTTTAAGATATTGAGTTTCATCCATTGGGTCCTTTCACCCATGGTGCTCAACCTTCCTATTTTATGAAAATTGCATGATTTCAAGTTGTATTACTTATGAGTATCTATTATTATGAAATATGAACATGAAATATGTTAGGGTTTGTCAAAAATTGTTGATTATGCATAAATATCTATTTCGAGCTTATACTATGAAGTGATCTTTGTCTATTGAGACTATACATGATTAAAGCTATGAAATATATGAATTATTGTGAAGTTTTGATATGATTTACAAGTTACCCATGATGGTGTTTAACCATTATGTTGGTGGTCTGATTTACATGACTTTAAGATGCATTGATTTCACTATTTCATAATCTATACTCTTGCATTTTGCATGATTTGAACATGTGTTCATATGTTCCTACCAAGTGTTTGATGAAATGTCAAGTCAAGAATTCTTAAGTTATTTATGTACTCATTACATACCCACCAAGTGTTTGATAAAATATCAAGGCAAGAATTCTCAAGTTAATTACATGTTTTATAAGTCAAGTGACTTCATGATGAATATGGGATATCAAGTATGTTATGAATTCATGAAATTATCTATGATTATGGAAGTATGAAGTAAAGCCCTATTTCACACCTCTTGTGAGACTCTGTTTCATATTTTATTTAATGACTTCATGATAAATATAGGCTATTAAGTATGTTATGAATTTATGAAATTATCTATGATTATGCAAGTATGAAGTTAAGCCCTATTTCTAAGATTTTACCTCTTTTGAGCCATTCGTGTTAAAGCAAGGGTTCATGTATGATTATGATCTATTCTCATGTTTCAAGTTAGGATCACCATTAGAGGTCAATTATGTTTGAAAGCTAATCCTATCATATTTTCATATTTATTATAAGATATTAAAGTTATGATTATTTTAAGTATTTCATGGGATTAGACTTGGCACCGATGGATTGGATATCAATGTGTACTATCTTCAAAGGTCCATACTCTTTTCCTCAAACTTTGTGCCAACATAGGATTAAGTTATACCCTTGCAATACTAGTTGATATATTTAGTACATTTTATCAGAAAATCTACCCTAAAATGGGACGAGTTCCCATAAGGAGGGTTACTTCTCCAAAATGGGATGGGCTCCCATAAGGTGAAGTATGATTTACCAAGCCAAATAGACAACCTCTTTACCGATGAGGGGTAATCATCGATAGTTCAAGTTGTAGCTCACTTGGTCTTATTCTTTGTCGGTTGAGGTCTCTTTCCACATATGCATCATGTTCTATGCAAGTTGAATGAGTTACAAGCATGTTTTACATCAAGCATTGATCGTACATGCAATATTGAGATTATGCTTATCTATTGCCTATTACCATGCATTTTGACTATATTGGATTATGTCTTGTTGCATTGCACTGTACCTATATACATGCCATACTGAGATTATGCTTATCTATTATCTATTACCATGCATTTTGACTACATTGGTTTATGTTTTGTTGCATTGCATCCTACGTACTTAGTATATTCAAATGTACTAACGCATACTTTATGGCTACATGATATCACCATGTAGGGACCGGAGCTCCTCTTGATAATCCTCCACGTGGCTAGTGAGATACTTCAAAGACAAGCTTGGTAAGTCCTCAAGTTTGACGACACTATCTATTTTTCTTGCTATTTTCAAGTCTTCCTTATGTTGAACATTTGACATTATGAGGGTGAGCCTGGAAAGTATCTTGGCTCCCACTCCATTCCAAGTTAGAGGTGTATCTTGGATATGATGATGTTATTGTGTTATAAGCTTGACTCTTATGTTTTGTTTATATTCAAAACTTCCCTTAGTCCCACTTTCCATTTTATATATCTCTTGTTGTTGTTTACCTTACTTCCATAATGAAGGATGTGTGATTGATATGCTAAGAGGCTTGTTTGGGTCCCTTCTGGTTCCCATTCACCATGTCACGTCTAGGCCCTAGGCTTCAGTCGTGACAAACTTAGTATTAGAGCACTAGGTTATTAATTGTCCGCAGAATCTAACACACCGTGTCAATTAGAGTCGTATACATGGTTGTGAAGTGTGCCACAACTATGAGTAAGAGGCTCTGAGGAATCTTAGGAAATGTTTCCCTTCTTCATGATCTATATCATGTTATTGAAGTTAAGGTAAGGCCTTTCCTTAACAAATGTTCTTTGTTATTCTAGATCATGTCGATTTCGAGAGGAAGAAGAGCCCATATACCCGAGGAGCAATCAGCTCCTCCTGCTCCTTAAGCTCCTTTAGAAGGAGGAGTAAGCCAAAAAGAATTCTGAGATGCTATTGCAATGTTGGCTCATGTTATGACCAACCAAATCATCCAAGGGGCTCAAGCCCCCCATGCTCCTACTCTGGCCTTAATAGTGAGAGGTTTCACTAGGATGAATCCACCGGAGATCTATAGGTCCAAAGTGGATGAGGATCCACAAGAATTCATCGATGAGGTATATAAGGTGTTTTCCATTATGGGGCTTGATTCGGAGGAAAAAGCAGAGTTGGTGGCCTACAAACTCAAAGGGGTGGCTCAAATTTGGTTTATTCAATGGAAGTTGGAGAAGGGGATTGATGGTGCTATCCCTTGGGATGAGTTCGAAGCCACATTTCTCAATCGGTTCTTTCCTATTGAGCTAAGGGAGGTAAAGATGATGGAATTTATGAACCTTAAGCAAGGTTCCATTAGTGTGAGGGAGTATGCCCTCAAATTCAACCAACTATCCAAGTATGATCCATAATTGGTTGTCGAGGCTAGGCCAAGGATGAACAAATTTGTGTCGGGTGTATCAGACTTGGTTAATGAGGAGTGTCATACTGCAATTCTAATATGGGACATGGATTTTTCACGGCATGACATATGCCGAGAACCTAGAGGGGAAAAGCTTGGAAATAGAAGGGTTGGTGAGTCCAAGAGGGCTCGATTTGAAGGTGGATTCCAAGGTTCTAAAGGTGCCTGGTTTTCTTAAGGTCACATATTCCAAGGCAAAGGGTCACCCAATGCTTCCAATAAGAGGTTTGCTAATGATAGGTTGCCTAATCAAATATTCCAAGGTGGTAATGGAGGAATGGTAAAGTCTAGATATCTAAGGTGTGAAAAAAACTTAGTGGCCCATGTTTGAGAAATTCTAACGCTTGCTTTGGTTGTGGTGAGATTGGTCACAAAGTTATTGATTATCGTCAAGCACAAAATAAAGGGGAAAAGGAGGCCAACAAGGGGGTCCACCAAGGCAAAATAGATTTTATACTCTTCAAGGGAGACAATGAACCTTATGAAGTGTCTACCCCCATTGGTGAGTCCATTGTTGCTAGAAGAGTGTTTTGAAATTATCCCATGTTTATTTTGCATAAAATATTGCCTTGTGATTTTGTTGAATTAGAGATGGTGGATTTTGATGTCATTCTTGGGATGGATTGGTTACATGCATATTATGCTTCTATTGATTGTAGAACCCATAGGTTTAAATTCTAATTCCCTAATAAGCCCGCCCTTGAGTGGGAAAGTCATGATTTAGTGATAAAGGGTAGGTTTATTTTTGGTCTTAAAGTCCAAAAGTTGATTTTTAAGGGTTGTCTCTATCATCTTATGAGGGTTAGGGATACTGAATCCAACGTCCTTCCTATTGAGTCAGTTTTGGTAGTTAATGAACTTCTTGATGTCTTTCCCGATGAGCTTCTTGGTGTTCCTCCCAAAAGGAAAATAGATTTTGGTATATATCTCTTTCTCAATATTCAACCCATTTCTATTCCCCCTTACCGTATGGCCCCGACGAAGTTGAAGGAGTTGAAGGAGCAATTGTGGGATTTGTTGGAAAAGGGTATTATAAGGCTTAGTAAATCACCTTGGGGTGCACCGGTGTTGTTTGTGAAGAAAATATATGGTTCTCTTAGAATGTTCCTCGATTACCGGCAACTTAATATAGTCACCATAAAGAACAAGTACCCTCTACCAAGGATTGATAACCTTTTTGATCAACTTCAAAGGCTAGTCATTTTTCTAAGATTGATCTTCAGTCTGGGTATCACCAAGTAAAAGTGAGAAAGTGTGAAATTCCCAAGATAGCTTTTCGGACTAGGTTTGGGCTCTTTGAGTTTGTGGTTATGTCCATTGGGTTGACTAATGCACCGACTATATTTATGGACCTCATGAATATAGTCTTTAAACTGTACCTTAACTTATTTGTAGTGGTTTTTATTGATGATATCTTGATCTATTCCCATATTGAGGAAGAGCATGTGGATCACTTGAGGGTGGTGTTGCAAATGTTGAGGGAGGAGAGGTTGTATACAAACTATGAGAAATGTGAGTTTTTGTTGAAAGAGGTCATTTTTCTAGGGCATGTCATGTCGAGTGATGACATTAAGCTGGATCGCAAGAAAATGAAGGTGATTAAATATTGGCTTGAACCTTTGGCTCCATCAGACATTAGAAGTTTCTTGGGTTTGGCGAGTTATTACCAGAGTCTTGTAAATGGTTTCTCTTCTATTGCTTCTCCCATGACTAAATTGACACAAAAGAAGGTGAAATTTATGTGGACTAATGAATGTGAAAATAGTTTCTAAACTTTGAAAGATAAGCTTGTCTCCACTCCTATTTTGTCTCTACCGAAAGGGTTAAAAGGATTTACTGTATATAGTGATGCATCAAGAATTGGTTTGGGGTGCTTTACATCTATGCCTCTAGACAACTTAAGGTGCTTGAGAAGAATTATCCCACCCATGATCTTGAATTGGCGGCCGTGGTATTTGTTTTGAAAATTTGGCGTCACTATTTGTATAGGGTGCATGCTGATATGTTTACCGACCATAAGAGTCTCTCCAATATGTGTTCACCTAAAAATATCTTAACTTGAGACAACGAAGGTGATTAGAGCTCTTTAAAGATTATGATATGAGTGTTCATTATCACCCCGACAAAGCTAATGTTGTAGCCAATGCTCTAAGTAGGGTGTCTATGGGTAGTCTAACTCATGTTGATGATGGTGGAAAAGAGGTAGCTAGAGAAGTTCACCTGTTGGCTAGATTGGGGGTTAGCTTGAATGAAGTTGATAATGGGGTGTAGTTGTTGTTGATGGTTCTAAATCTTCTTTGATTGAAGAGGTAAAGGCAAAAATAGATCTTGACCCCACCTTGTTAGAGTTGAAGACCTTGGTGAGAGATGGTAAAGTAGAGGTTTCTCCTATGGGAGAGATGGTGCCCTTAGGTACCAAGGTAGATTGTGTGTGCCAAATGTGCCTGATTTGAAAGAATTGATCTTGAAGGAGGCACATAATTCATCCTATCCCATTCACCCCGGTTCTACAAAGATGTATAGTGACTTGAGGGAAGTGTATTGGTGGGGTGGCATGAAAAGGGACATTGCTAAGTTCATAACTGGATGTCATAATTGCCAACAAGTGAAAGCCGAACATCAAAGGTTGGGTGGCCTAGCCCAATTCATAGAGATTCTGACTTGGAAGTAGGAAGAGATCAACAAAGATTTTGTGGTTGGGTTACCAAGGACTAGGAAACATTTTTCCTCTATTTGGGTTGTTGTGGATAGAATGACATAGTCAGCTCACCTCTTAGCATTCAAAACTACTTATGGTGCCGAAGATTATACAAAGTTGTATATACATGAGTTAGTTAGATCGTATGGGGTGCCCTTGTATATCATTTCGGATCATGGTGCTCAATTCACTTCTCACTTTTGGAGCTCCTTCCAAAGAGGCCTTGGTACCCAGGTTAAGCTTAGTATGGCCTTTCATCCTCAAATGGATGGTCAAGCCGAGAGGATTATCCAAACTCTTAAGGATATACTCAGAGGTTGTGCTTTGTAGTTTAAGGATAGTTGGGATGAACATCTTCCACTCATTGACTTTGCTTACAACAATAACTACCACTCAAGCATTGGTATGGACCCCTTTGAAGCTCTTTATGGTAAGCGTTATAGATCCCCAGTTGGGTGGTTTGAAGTGGGGGAAATGACCTTGCTTGGTCCAGATTTGGTCATAGAAGCCTTGGAGAAGGTAAGTTGATTAGGGAGACATTGAAAATAGCCCAAAGTAGATAAAAGTCCTATTATGATGTAAGGAGAAAAGATCTTGAGTTTAAGGTTGGTGATAGGGTTTATTTGAAAGTCTCACCTATGAAGGGCATGGTTTGATTTGGCAAGAAAGTGAAATTAAGTCGGTTCTTAATTTTGTTTCGGGAGAGTGGGTAAGGTTGCTTATGAGTTGGAGTTGCCTATGGAGATGGACATAGTTCATTTAGTCTTCCATGTGTCCATGTTGAGAAAGTGTATGGGTGACCCAAGTGCTATCTTGCCCTTGGATGTTGTCGATGTTATAGAAGATAATTTGACTTATGAGGAGGTCTCAATGGAGATTTTGGATAGACAAGTGAAGATGTTGAGAAACAAAGATGTAGCTTCCGCCAAGGTCGTTTGGAGGAACCAACAAGTTAAAAGTGCCACATGGGAAGCCGAGGCAGACATGATAAAGCTATACCCATATCTCTTCTACTATACTCAAGCCGAAGGAACAATTTAAGTCCCTATATGATTTAAAGTCTCAAAATTCAGCCCTTATATCATTTTGCATGCAATTATGTTTATGTTTACAAGTTTATGGTGATTTTTGACATTTATGTTGAGATTTTTGAAAATGATGTTTAAATGCATTTGTTGCATTCATATCGAGATGAAATCATCATGGTTACTTCTCTTATGTACATTTCTTTGACATTCAGGGATGAATGTTCCCAAGAAGGAGATATTGAAACGCACCAAAACGTCCGAAAATCTGCTTCAAAAATGTCCATAATCGTAATTTTCAAATCTCTTAAAATTCGTGCGTGATGTCGAAAATCTGACTTTATATTCTTAATCAGGGGTAAAATTAAGTGGGAAATGGGTATAACCCCAATTTTAGAGGACGTATAGTAAAAAATAATTTTCGCTAATTTTCAATTTCCAGTGGCCATCCGCGCCCTGGCCGCGACGCGCTAGAGGCGTGGATTAGTGTTGGAGGGAACTTCACATCTGGTTCACGTTATGCTAAGGGCACAGACCAGTGTATTGTTTTCCTTGGTTTTACATTTCAGCCCAAGGGCCTTGGGGTCATAGCCCCATGCCCACTTATGCGTGAGAACACCTATACTTAGCCATTTTTCAACTCAATATCACCCCCTCTAAGACTTAATCAAATATTTCATCTGAATTCAAATGTCTCAAGCTTAATCCTCGATTTCAAGAACTTCATTCAAGCTTCAAGTCTCTGTCAAATCTACATCAAGGAATCCCCAAATTTAGGTATGTGGGTTTCATCCATTGGGTCCTTTCACCCATGGAGTCCAACCTTCCTATTTTATGAAAATTGTATGATTTAAAGTTGTATTACTTATGGTATCTATTATTATGAAATATGAACATAAAATATATGATTTACATGACTTTAAGATGTATTGATTTCACTATTTCATAATCTATACTCTTGCATTTTGCATGATTTTAACATGCACTCATATGTGCCCACCAAGTGTCCGATGAAATGGCAAGTCAAGAATTCTTAAGCTATTTGCGTACACATTTGAGTTTCTAAAACTTCTCAACGAGCCCTTATCCACGAACCACTTTCTAGGATCTATCGTCTCAAGTCAAGAATTCTTAAGCTATTTGCGTATTTTACAAGTCAAGTGACTTCATGATGAATATGGGCTATCAAGTATGTTATGAATTCATGAAATTATCTTTGATTATGCAATGATGAAGCTAAGTCCTATTTTTAAGATTTTACCTTTTGTGAGCCATTCATGTTATGAACTCATGAAATTATCTTTGATTATGCAATGAAGTTAAGCCCTATTTCAATATTTTTACCTCTTGTGAGCCATTCATGTTAAATTAAGGGTTCATATATGATTATGATCTATTCTCATGCTTCAAGTTAGGCTCACCATTAAAGGTCAAGTATGTTTAAGAGCTACTCCTATCATATTTCCATGTTTACTACAAGATGTTAAAGTTATGATTATTTCAAGTATTCCATGGGATTAGACTTAGCACCGATGGATTGGATATCAGCGTGGACTATCTTCAAAGGTCCATACTTCTTTCATCAAATTATGTGCCAACATAGGCTTAAGTTATACCCATGCTATACTAGTGGATCCATTTAGTGTACTTTCTCATGAAATCCACCCCGAAATAGGATAGGTTCTCGTAAGGGGGTTACTTCTCCGAAATGGGACGGGCTCCTGTAAGGTGAAGTATGGTTTACCTTGGCAAGTAGACCACCTCTTTACCAATGAGGGGTTATCATCGGCATTCCAAATTATAGCTCAATTGGTCTTATTCTTTGTTGGTTGAGGTCTCTTCCTACATATATATTATGTTCTATGCAAGTTGAATGAGTTACAAACATGTTTTACTTCAAGCATTTATTATACATGCCATACTGAGATTATGCTTATCTATTATCTATTACCATGCATTTTGACTACATTGGTTTATGTTTTGTTGCATTGCATCCTACGTACTTAGTATATTCAAATGTACTAACGCATACTTTATGGCTTCATGATATCACTATGTAGGGACCGGAGCTCCTCTTGATAATCCTCCACGTGGCTAGTAAGATACTTCAAAGACAAGCTTGGTGAGTCCTCAAGTTCGAATACACTATCTACTTTTCTTGCTATTTTTAAGACTTCTTTGTGTAGAACATTTGACATTATGAGGGTGAGCATGGAAAGTGTCTTGGCCCCTACTCCATTCCAAGTTAGAGGAGTATCTTGGATATTATGATGTTATTGTGTTATTAGCTTGACTATTATGTTTTGTTTATATTCAAGACTTCCCTTAGTCCCACTTTCCATTTTATATATCTCTTCTTGTTGTTTACATTACTTGCATGACCAAGGATGTGTGATTGATATACTAAGAGACTTGTTTCGGTCCCTTTGGATTCTCATTCGTCGTGTCACGTCTAGGCCCTAGGCTTGGGTCATGACACTTTCACAACATATGATTAAAATTATTATCTTTCATAATTTGCTTCATTCGAGAACTTAGTATGACACTTGATAGGTTTGATATATGTTAGCCTAAATTCATGCAATTCAAGAGACTAGTGCATAAACATAGTAAAACTCATTAGTTAAAATGATTCTCATCACAACCTACCATAAGCTTTCAAAATACTAGGTAAGGAAACATGAAATTCATCTTGTAGATTGTCAACTTTCATATCATATCATAACATTGTATTAGTATACCTCGTAAAGTCATGAATACATCATAATGTGAACATTTTTGGGGGACACGATAAACTCGTGAGATTCATAACGTGAGAGTTAAGTAAAATAATGGACATACTTAAGGTTTGTGAGTGAAAAGAACCCATAGATCAAAATCCACATACCTTGATAATAAGGTTTAATGGAAGAACCTGAGGTTAGGGAAGAGGACTTGAAACCCTATGTTTGCCTCCTTATGTCTTAAGAATGGATATACTTGGGGAGATTTCAAGTGAATTAGAGTGGGGATTAGAATGATATTGTTATGAAAGGAAATGGGCTGACATGGATAGAAATATGCATGAAATGATTTATTATTAAGTTTATGACATGGGGAAAGGTCAATTTTCCCTTCATTAAAAACAATCGGATCCCTCAAAAGAACTACATCCACGGGTCCTAGGTTAGAGTTTCATCCTAGTTACACATTTGAGTTTCTAAAACTTCTCAACGAGCCCTTATCCACGAACCACTTTCTAGGATCTATCGTCTAATATATGGGTTGTGAGGACCCCACATAGAACTGCTCCATACTTAGAAAATTTTACCTTTCTAAGGCCCCAACCATGAGACACTTTTACGACTCATAAAATAGTCTATGGTCCAAAAACCCTTTTGTTTGGTGATACCTTTCCAAACTTTCAAAATGGTTTTGATCCCCCAAATAACAAGTCAGTGTCTACGACTCGTTGACACTTCTATGGGTTGTAGATCCCCTTCATGACTTTGACCTGTAGACCTAAATATTTCACCAAGTACAATATGATCAAAGATGCCTATCTATGGCTCATAAAAACAACAACAATTTGTAGAAATACTCGTAATTCCTACACCAGTCTCAAATCCTTTCCTGATTTTGACCTTTTAACCTATCGGGCCTTACATAAACCACATGCTATAATGATTAAGTAAAGGCATAAATAATAAGGGATGATCAATTCAATAAAATCATAGGTAGTATCATGTAAAGAATTATACAAGATCATACATATATGGGAAGTAACCATAGCTAACAATAATATCATGCGAGTTATAACATAGAATCCATATGTCTACCCATACATCAGATAAAAAGGAGCCTATTTGCTAAGGTAGGACTCTATTCTGCTAAGTGAGATTCATAATTTAGATGGATCCACTAGCAAAACCCCTATTGATAACATAAGTCTATGCTGGAATGTAGTTATGAGACTGGAAGATTTATATTAGGATGATGCAGGTTGAGCGCCCACCTCAAGCCTCATTAGGAGCTAAGTCAAATCCCATGGAAAACATATCATGCAATCATACTAGTCATATATTCATAAGCTTATACATAATCTCATAGTTTATAGCTTTCATACTTAAGAGCAGCTCATTTTCATAAATTTTGAGATACACATATAGCCTTTCCATCATCTCTAATCATAATTCCAATTGATTACATTAGGGCCCTAGGTCATCTTTTAGGATCCTAATTCTCTCTTAGGGATCTTAGATCACCTTCAAGGATCCTAAATCCCCTATTCATAAACTTGCAATTTTTCTTAATCATGTCACAAGTTATAAACTAGAACAAGCTTATGCTTTCACAATCAATAGGCTTAAAATTAAGTAATTAAGATGGATTTATGCATAATCATATAGAATATCCTCAATTGAAATAAAATTGAAGGAAGCCAACATAGTTTTCATAAACCCTAAGTATCTTATAAATGGAATTACTCATAACTCATGTATTATAATTTTGATCTAAATCATAATTCAAGCAATTGAACATAAAGTCATAAAACTCTTGAAATTCCCATACTTGAACTTCATGAAGGAGGAAAATTGATGGGGCTCCATGGGTGAAACGAAATCATGAATGAAATTGACATACCTTAAATGAAAATCTATCAACACCCTTGAGAATTTTGGAGGAATTTGATAGAATCCTAGCTGCTATACTCTTGAATCATCTTGGAAAATATTTTAGAGGACGAAAATCATTATAGACTTAGAATATTTGGTGAATGAGGTGTAATCTGAGTGATTTTGGTATTATAGGTCAGTAAGGATGTTTTAGGAACATAAATGATGTAGTTTAGGGCTTAGAATAGGAGAAAATGACTAAAAACTCCCTCATTAAAAACTATCAAGGGAATTCACAAGCCGACTTTATGGGTCGTAGAGCCAATCAAGACCTATGGAAAGGCTTCATGGAGTTCAACTTAATTATTTTGAGCTTCTGAAGTTCATATATGAGATGCCCATTTACGGGATATCATTTGATTTACGACTCTTAGACAAGTTTCATCCTGTCTACTTTTCATAAGTTCAGAAGCTTGAAATCTTGGGACCAAACCATGATCAACACCTATGGCTATAATATCTTTTATGAGTCATACATACCACACGTACATGGCCCCAATACTTGGTCAAATTTTATCCTATTTTGACCCATCTATGAGGCCCATGTATGACTCATACTTCATAGTACGAGCTTGTCCAACTAAATCTTAAACCAAGTTTAGAGACCCTTTAATGTACCCATGATTAGATGCCCATTTATGACCGCCTTCTATAGGTTGTAGGTGGTTTCACAACTCATATAATGGGTTCATATTTTCAACAAAACTCCAAAAGAAATTTCCAAGTATCAGCACTCATCCATGAGGCCTATATATGATGCATAAACCTATTCATGAGTTGCCATAGTGCTCCTACAACACTACATCAGAAACCATGTTTGCACTTCTCGCCCAATTTTTGACTTTTCAGCATATGGAGTATTACACTATTGGATCCTAAATTTTCAGTCTCAGTATCTAATCCACAAGGGTTATTTATGATCAATAAATACTTCCTCGAGTCATAAAACATGATCATAAAACCCAACTTTTTTTCAAATTTCTCCTAAGTCTCTATGTAACATCAACGATCCTTATCTACCACTCATGGACCAATCTACGATCCATATATAGGTCTCATAGACCTGCACCAAAAACATATTTTCTGTAATTTTTCTCATTCCAACTTTCTAACTTCCAAAATATTACATCTTAGGAATATTCTTTGGCTCTATTTTTTTACTTTGTGTATCTTATTTCTTCATTTTAAGTATCTGCTCTATCATGCTAATATGTCATATATAGTGACTATGTTGTACCTTCCATATTTATATGTTTTTCATACTTGCTTAATCTGTGGAGCATAATCATTCAATGCTTACTACATTCCATTTGTATGGTACTCATACTACACTTTTACACTCTATAAATAATACTATAAGTTGTTGTTGTTGTTGCTTTGATTTTCATTCTAAGTAGATTCAGATTTTGGAGACTAGGGTGAGATCCTGGTGCTTGTAGTGATCAATTTCAATTTATTTTGTATAGTTTAGTTTTAATGTTGTGCTTATTTTTTGCAAAAAACTTGCACTGTTATTCTTATTAGTTGCTTGAATATTGATTGATATCAGGTCTTAGGGATGGTTTCACGTATTATGTTTCAATTGATTCTTCTTTCTTCACATTTTTGTTAGCTTCTTATTGTTATTTTTCGCTTGATATTCTATAGCTTCCTATGTTGGGCTCTGTGTTAGGTTTACTTACTGAAGAGTTGTAGTAGCTGCATCATGACCTAAGATCGCAGGTAACAATTTTCATGCTAAATTGTACCATAGCCATTTGTACATAAAATATACACTACCTTGGATTAATTTCTCACATACCACATGTTTGGTACAAAAATGCTTATAGGATACATAACGATCTACATGTTTGATGTGCGAAAGATTATAAACCGTGATTAAAGGAACTACTAAAGTATCCCATAGTTGTCAATAGGCATTGGATGTCTATATGAATACTTCATTAGGAAAACATATACATATAGATAGACATATTATAGTGTATGGGCTAGTAAGGTTATGTGTGTTATAGCTTCATTGCTTGTACAATTATATATGTTACATGTTTTATGATTTTATCATGTGTATGCTATTTTTTTGTGTGAGCATATTAGCTCCTTGGATAGGCACCCTAAAGGGGTTGATTACTTACATACTGCTTGTATCATAGATTCCTTGTTTATAGGTTATATGTTACGTGAATCATGAGCTATATGTTATTTGTTTTATAAAGAACTACATATTTAAGAAGGTATTGATGTATGCATATGTACTCTCTTTGGCGTACAATGTATTGATATATGCATATGTACCCTCTTTGGGATACCATTTTTAGGATAAATAAATATTTTAATTTTATTTGCACCAACCACAGTCAAATATGCCGCGGATTTTGAAGAATCAGATGTTGTAAGTAATTGAAATTGAGTACTACATGTTTTTATTTTCTGAAAATGTATCATGCAAGTGTTTGTTTTTTTTTCTTTTTTGACAAGATGAAAGTGTGAAATGGGATCGTTTGTATTTGTTTTCTTTTTCAGGACCTTATCTTCTAGTATTATATTATAGTAAATGCCTAAGTTTTGACAGTAATAGTTATGTTATTGTATTATTTTTCATGAATGTTAGTCATCAGTTCACATTGATTATCCACATAATTTTTTATTTTTAGCTTTAAGCTTTTTTTTTCAAAAGGAAGGTAGAAAATACATTAAAAAGAAAATTTTATTTTTGACAGAGAAGCAAGATAGAAAGTATGTTAAACAAGAAAGGAAGCTTTACCTCG
>DF359588.1:44474-55287 GCA_000787875.1 Solanum virginianum
GAAGCTTTACCTTGTAAGGTAACGATATCAATTAGAACTAGTGCAAACTACTCTTATCCATATATACAAAAAACTAAGAACCAAAATTGCAAGCCATTGTGTAATATACAAAGTATATCGCTATTAGAGCTCACGAAGAAGTTGCTGGTGAGTGAACATCTTGCTGAAGAGGACTAAAAGAAAGCCACTAAATGCAATAGTGGCTCAGATCATATACAGTTGCTTATATTAACTTGCATAGCATGATATATTTAAATTAGCTTTGAGTCATATCAAACAACAATTCTTGTTGTGGCTTTCTCACTTAGAAACCAAAGAAATTCTTTTTTTTCTTCTTCTTCTCAATATAGGCTAAGAGCTCCTCTTGACAGGAAAGGGCTTTCTCAAGTGCCTGCTAGTAATAATAATTGAAATGCCCATATATTAGTTGTCTTACCCCTTATATTATATCAAGCTAGCTACTAAAATGATAACTAAGAGAAGAATATAATACCATTTTGGTTGTACAAAGCTCTTGCTCCAATTTATCTACATGACTCATGACATTGTTAAGCATTTCCTCTTTTTCAGGTGGTAAGGAACTAGGTTTGTTGCTAAGACTAATAACCTTCTCCTCTAGCTCGCCCATGCGTTTCATCATGCTGAAGTACTCATTATTCGTGATGGCAGGTCCACTCAAGTGATATTCTTGAGCATGTGGTTTTACCATATCAACTCTTTTTATGGAACCAGACAAGAGGGTCGAATCCGTAAGCTTTTTTGGCATATTACGTGTCATTCTTACCATTGTCACCACGCCCATCACGAATGTCATCACTCCTGTGACTAGGTGGTTGCTAAATCCCTCAGGTGACTTACAAATATCATGCATAGGTAGGAAATCTGAAGCTGAAAAGAGGGAAAGTCATAGTTAATATTCGTAAAGAACCAAGATACTAAAAGCAAAACTTCGTTGTCAACTGAACTATCAGAACAACTGCTATACAGTGAGAGAAATAAATATTCGTACCTTTAGCAATAGCATAGTTGTCAGCTTTTGTAGCTTTAGGCATAGATGCATCAATTACTTTGTCAACAATAGGGATGTACTTATCACCATCATATGAACTAGCATAAGTATTCCTTATGTCAGCCTACAAAACACATTTCATCTATTTTAGTCTACAACATATTGATAGAACAAAGAAAATCTGATAGGTAGAACTTGTGGATCCAAAGTCTAAATTGGCAACTACTACAAAAATTTTCAATGGCTGCATATTTCCACCACTTTGTCAAAATTGTTAGGCAAATAAAGTCCAAGAATTTAGCTAAAAGTTTTGTCAAAATTGTTAGGCAAGAAAAGTCTAAGTTAGGTATAATTTTGATTTTGTTATATTTCATTGATGTCATTAGTGACATAAAGTGGTGTAGTATTTTTCCTATAAATATGAGAGTTTTGCTCATTTATAGTAACACTAAAAAAATAGAGAGAGCAAAAGAAAGAACAGAGAGTCATCCACAAGCTATTTTAGTTTGTGAGAAAAATAGTGTAGGAGTAAAATTATTGTAAGTTGTGTGAAATAAAAGAGTGTTTGTTATTTTACAAAGAAGAGTTATTTTTGGCATTATCAAATTGTCATCAATATTATTATATCACATTTACTCCATTGTAATATTTGGTATTGTGACTCTCTTGTATCGCTACTTAGCGAAAATATTCTGGGCGTGATTATTATTTTTTCCAACATCGTGGTATCAGAGCCATGACAAATAATAGTCCGTTATCCTTCCAGTAACCCCGTCTCATAAGAAAAAATTATAAAAAATGATGTCTATGAATGAAAACCATTCTTCGCTCTCAAGATGTTTGGGACATTGTAGACAAAGGGTATACAAAACCCGTTAATGAAAAAACTGTATCCCAAAATGAAAAGGAGGTCTTGTTAAAGACAAGAAAGAAAGATCAACAAGCTCTTACCCTTATCCATCAGTGTTTGGATGATGGTATGTTTGAGAAGGTGGTTGATGCAACCACCTCAAAAGAATCTTGGAAGATTTTAAAAAATTCTTTCCAAGGAAATGATATAGTAAGGAAGATAAAAGTTCAAACCCTAAGGGCTTATTTTGAAGTTTTAAAAATAAAAGAATCCAAATCCATTTTGGATTTTTATTCAAAAGTGATGGCTATTATAAATCAAATAAGAAGGTACGGGGAAGAAGTAAATGATGTCCATGTGGTAGAAAAGATACTTCGCTCTTTAACACATAATTTTGATTATGTGATGTGTGCTATTAAGGAATCTAAGGATTTAGATTCTGTGATGGTAGAGCAATTGGAAGGTTCTTTATAAGCCCATGAAGAAAAAATGAAAAGGAGAAAAGAAGAACTACTAGAAAAACTTCTTAAGACTCATACATCCTTCAAAAATATTGAAGGTAAAACAAGTTCTAGAAGAAATGGACAATGGCGAGGCCGTGGTGGTCGTGGAAGCCGTGAAAGAGAAAAAAGTTATATTAACAAATATAACAATGAGGATAAGAGCCATCAAGCATTTAGAGCTCTTGGCCGTGGACAACAACGAGGTAGAGGGCATGGAGCCTATCAAGGTACCAATGAAATGAGGTATGACAACTCTAAAATTGAGTGATAAATTACTATAAATTTGGACATTACTCTTGGGAATATCATAGTAATGTTGAGGAGAAAGCTAACCTTGTTGACAACAAAGAAGAGGATGAATCAACATTGTTAATAGCACTTAAAGAATAAGATAAAGATGATTGCAGTTCATGGTATCTTGATAATGGAGCAAACAATCATATGTGTGGACATAAAGGTATGTTTGTGGAGATAAAGAAGATGGTGAAAGGTAATGTGTCCTGTGGAGATACCTTAAAGAACCAAATTGAAGGGATAGGTATATCTTTTGGAGATACCTCAAAGATCCAAATTGAAGGGATAGGTACGATTCTAATATCCTGTAAAGATGGTGATCATAAATTGATTAATAAAGTTTACTATGTGCTAAAATTAAAAAGTAATATTTTGAGTTTGGGTCAACTTCTTGAAAAAGGATATGATATTCATATGAAAAATATGCATCTTTGGCTTAGAGATTCAAGTAACAACTTAATCGCTAAAGTACTTATGGCAAAGAATAGGTTGTTTCCTTTGAATCTTAAAATTATTAATGCAAAGTGTTTGAAAGCTAATGTGCAAGTTGACTCATGGTGTTGTCATATGCGATTTGGGAACTTGAATTTTGAAGCACTCAAATCAATGGGAGACAAGAACATGGTTGATGGAATTTCATCAATTAACCATCCAAATCAATTGTGTGAAGCTTGTCTTCTTGGAAAACATGCAAGGAGGTGTTTTCCGAAGGAGACCGCATCAAGAACTACCAGGCCACTCCAACTTGTTCACACGAATGTATGTGGACCAATTGATCCACCTTCTTTTGGTAAAAGTAAATATTTCTTGCTCTTTATTGATGATTTCAGTACTAAGACTTGGGTATACTTTTTGAAGCAAGTATCTGAAACTTTTGTTGCTTTTAAAAATTCTAAAGTACTTGTAGAAAAAGAAAGTGGTTGTGAAATTAAAGCACAAGGTCCAATAGAGGAGGCAAATTCACTTAAAAATGCCTCAAGAAGCATGGAGTGGAAGAAAGCCAAGTGTCAAGCACTTGAGAATCCTTGAAAGCATAGCCTATCTCAACGGCCCGCCACTTATTCTTAAAAATAAGGAAGAATCTAGAGTCAAGGAACAGAAACCAGATTCTTGGAGAGGTTTCTAGAAGACTCTAGAACATTGTGGATAGCTCTTGAAGTTTCTTAAAAGACTCTAGAGAAGTGTAGAATTCTCTAGAGATGTGTGGAAGACTATAGAGATATGTGGAACTCTCTAGAGATATGTGAAAGACTCTAAAGATGTGTGGAACTCTCTGGAGATGTGTAGAAGGCTCTAGAATATTGTAATAGTAGTATAAATAGTAGGCCACTCATTTGTACAAACCATCCAAGAAAGTTGTAGCAATCTTCCAAGTGTTAAAGAAGTCTTCTAAAAGCTCTATCGTCTTCTTAATCTAGCGTTCCCTTAGCGATCCAAAGTTGAAAGGCTTACTAGTAATTGCAAGATCGTGAAAGAATCATGAGCAAATTGACTAGTGCCGCACGGAAGTCTTAGCGAAGCTCTAAGTTAGTGATAGAGTGGTTTCAAAGCCAGATTTACTAAGGGAAATCATGGCAAGCAGAGGAGACTTTGACACCATCACTGCCACCAACGTCAAGGTAGATGTTGGCAGGAAGCCTCAAAAGTGAAAGAAGAACTCCAAGAAGGATGAATTGCTAATCGAGCCCACACCAAGCGACGTCGTTACCACCCACTCAGTCTCGATCACAGAAGTGAGTGACGATGAGCGTGGCGAGGACCATACAAATGTCACCCCTAGCATGAAGTGGTTGACAAAGGTAGAAGTTGCCCGTCAAGCAGTAAATTCCTTGGCAAGCGCTTGAACGAGTTCGATGGAAAGTTTAAGACCTTGGAGGAATTCACCCTTGAGGAAACTGACAGCATCCGCAAGGATATGGATACACAGAAAGCGGTCGAGGCTGAGGCAAAAGAAGCATTCACTTCCTTAGAGTGTCGGGTCACTGCATTGAAAGGTCGGTTCATGGATATGCTGGAGGCCATGAATGCTAGGATGAAGGCACTTGAGGATGCCATGGAGGAAGGAAGGTATGCCACACCGACCGTAGAGAAGGATACCAGGATCGAGGCTCCCAAGCCACCTATCTTCAAAGGCGCCAGAGACACACAAGAGGTGGAGAACGTCTTGTGGCACTTGGAGAATTACTTCAAGTGTAACAAGGTGAGGAGTGATGATACAAAGATCAACATAGTTGTGTTGTATCTAACGGAGATTGCCCTGTTATGGTGGAAATGAAAGGAGTTGGAGTTAGGGAAAGGGCTATGCATCATCGACACATGGGAGCAGTTCAAGGGTGAGTTCAAGAAGGCCTTCTTCCTGAACAATATTATCTATGAGGCAAAGCGAAAGTTCAGGGAACTGAAATAGACGGGTAGCATAAAGGCCTATGTGAAGGAGTTTACTACCTTTACACTCCAGATTCCCAACCTCACGGATGACGATATGATGTTCCACTTCATAGATGACCTACAGAATTGGGCCATGGAAGAGCTGGAATACCAATAAGTTAGGACCATTGACGAGGCCATCACACAGGCAGAGGCTTTAATGGACTCTCGACATGATAGACTAGGTAAAGAAAAGGGAGAAGACTCGGATGGCAAGGGAGAAGACTCGGATGGTAGTCATGACTAAGGTGGGGAAAATGGTGGCAAAGGTAAGGGTTGGCAGCCACGTCCCAAGTATCATGACACCGGTAAGACTGATAACAAGAGATCCAGGTTACAAAGCAGTGAAGAGAGCAAGGCATAGCCTGAGAAAGAGCTTAAGTGCTACATCTGTAAGGGGTCACATAGTTACAAGAAGTGCCCCAAATTGAAGAACCTTAGTACCATATAGCGGGAATGGAAGGAGTAGAAGGCACAGAAAGAGGCACCCGAATCAGGGGAAGATTTGGACGTGACTCGGGTAGGTGTGATTGCGCTATGCGAAGCTATTATACGGCAACAAGAGAAGTGAAAAAAGTGTCGTGCACAATATGTGAACATCACAATCAATGGGTGAGCCGCTTATGCCATGGTCGACACAGTCGCAGAGGCTAACATCGTGACTAAGTTTGCAGCAACCAAGTTGGGGCTGAAATATAACCCAAGTAATGCACAACTCAGGATGGTTAATGCACCAATGACTCTTGTATGTGGAGTTTCTCAAGGAGTTGACATAATGTTGGGTGACTAACATGGTAAGACCAACTTCCATATCGCTCCGGTAGATCTCTTTGACATCATCCTTGGGAAGGAATTTTTCCGAAAGTAACATGTGATGATCAACCCCTACCTCCAATAACTCGTGGTCCTGGAACAGGGAGGTTCATACATGGTACCCTTACTGCAGATACCCAAGTCAGGGGGACAAGTTTAGTTGTCAACCTTGCGGCTTGTGGAGAGGTTACAAGGTAAAAAGCCATTGTCCTGTTCCACGCCTGCTAAGAGGAAAAGTCATCAAAAGAGAAGCCATCGAAGGAAGCCAAGAGGGAGAAAAGATAGCCAACTACAACAATACTCCTTGGGCACAAAAAGGGAGAGAACTCCAGAGAAAACCACAAGAGGATGGCATGAAGACTTGTGGCAGTCCGAAGGTGGAGACAGGGAGTTCCAACAGCAGCATTGCGCAGAAGATGTTGCAACATCGGGTGGTGGAGAGTGTGATGGCTTGCCACTTGTTTTTAAAAATAAGGAAGAATCTAGAGTCAAGAAGAAGAAACCAGATTCTTGAAGAGGTTTCTGGAAGATTCTAGAACATTGTGGATAGCTCTTGAAGTTCCTTGGAAGACTCTAGAGAAGTGTGGAATTCTCTAGAGATATATGAAAGACTCTAGAGATGTGTGAAACTCTCTAAAGATGTGTGAAAAGCTCTAGAGATATGTGGAACTCTCTAGAGATGTATGGAAGGCTCTAGAATATTGTAAGAGAATCTTGAGAATCCTTAGAGAAATGTAGAAGAATGTAATGATGGAAGCTTCTAGAATTGTATAGAAATATCTTGTAGTCTTTAGTTCTCTCTAGAATAGTATGGAAGATTCTAGAGAGGGGACTAAAGTGTAAATAAGTGAGAGACTTGTAAGTAATTATTAATTATACTTTGGCTCCTAGCTAGTAGTATAAATATGAGGGCCACGCATTTATACAAACCATCCAAGAAACTTGTAGCAATCTTCCAAGTGTTAAAGAAGTCTTCTAAAAGCTCTCTTGTCTTCTTAATCTAGCGTTTCCTTAGTGATCCAAAGTTCAAAGGCTCATTACTATTTACAAGATCATGAAAGAATCATGAGCAAATCGACTAGTGCCACATGGAAATCTTAGCGAAGCTCTACGTCCACCACACTATGCTCATGTTCCACATCAAGAGATAGCTAAACTTAATGATCTAAGTGTCAAGTATGTGCTTGTTGGCTATAATTCAAGTTCAAAGGGCTACAAGCTATACAATCCAAATAATAACAAGGTGGCGGTGAGTCATGATGTTGAATTTGATGAAACAGCAGCATGGAATTGGGAGGCTCAGGAAGAGAGAACATATGATTTTCTTCCATACTTTGGAGATGAAGAAGAAGAGGAGATAATTCCACCTACACAAGATACAACCCACCTCCTTCACCAACAATTAATGCATCTCCATCCACTTAAGAAAGTTCAAGTGAAAGGCCTTATAGGATGAAGAGCATCCAAGAACTCTATGATAACATAAATGAAGTTACGAATTTTGATTTTTTATGTTGTCTCTTTGCTGATAGTGAACCAATGAATTTTGATGAAGTTGTTGAAGACAAAAAGTGGAGACATGCCCTGGAGGAAGAAATCCAATCAATTGGAAAGAACAACACTTGGGAATTAAAAACTCTTCCCAAGAATCATCGAGCAATTGGAGTCAAATGGGTATACAAAGTGAAGAAAAATGCCCATGGAGAGGTAGAGAGATACAAGGCAAGACTTATGGCAAAAGGCTACAAGCAAAAATATGGCATTGACTATGACAAAGTCTATGTGCCTGTGGTTCGCATGGAGACAATTTGCCTGCTGATCTCTTTAGCAGCTCAAATAAAGTGGAAGATCCATCAATTAGATATCAAATCGGCATTCTTGAAAGGATATATTAAAGGAGAAGTCTACATCGAGCAACCATTAGGCTTCGTCAAAAAAATCATGAAGATAAGGTGTTGAGGTTGAAGAAAGCCTTATATGGATCGAAGCAAGCTCCATGTCCATGGAATAGTCATATGGATGAGCACTTTCAAGATAATAGATTTACTTATTGCCTTCATAAATACGCTCTTTACATTAAAGTCCATACTAATAGTTTATGTTGATGATCCTATTCTGACGGGTAATAATCAAGTTTTGTTTGAATCTTTCAAGAAAGCTATGTCCCTTGAGTTTGAAACGACGGACATAGGGCTCATATCATATTACTTGGGTCTAGAAGTGAAGGAAATGGAGGAAGACATCTTTATATCTCAAGAAAGCTATACAAAAGAGATTTTGAAGAAGTTCAACATGTTCAATTGTAATTCTGTGAACACCCCAATGGAAAGTGGAACAAAATTGTCAAAGTTTGACAATAGAGAAAAGGTGGATTCCACTCTGTTCAAAAGTATCGTGGGAAGTCTAAGGTACTTGACATGTACTAGACCACATATACTCTTTGCAGTTGGAGTAGTAAGTCGCTTCATGGAAGCTCCTACCTCTACTCACTTGAAGGTCATTAGAAGAATTCTTCATTACCTAAAAGGTACGGTCGACCTTGGACTATTTCATTCTTCTTCTGATGATTTTAATCTTGTGGGATATTATGATTGTGATTATGCGGGAGATATTGATGATAGGAAAAAATACATCTGGTTTTGTATTTTTCTTGGGTGACTATGCTATTTCATGGAGTTCAAAGAAACAGTCCATTGTTACTCTCTCGACTTGTGAAGCAAAATATGTGGCAGCAACTTCATATACGTGTCATGCTATTTGGCTGAGGAGATTGTCGAAGGAACTCAATTTACCACAAATTGAGGCCACAATAATTTGTGTTGACAACAAATCTACACAAGTACTTGCCAAGAATCTAGTGTATCATGATCGAAGCAAGCATATAGACAAAAGATATAATTTTATCCAAGAATGCATTGCTAAAAAAGAAGTAGAGCTCAAGCATGTGAAATCTCACGATCAAGTTGAGGATATCTTCACAAAGCCTCTCAAGTTTGAAGATTTACAAAGATTGAGATCGAGTCTTGGAATGAAGAAGAAAAATCAAAATTAAGGGAGAGATTTGTGGATCCAAAGTCTAAATTGGCAACTACTACAAAGATTTTCAATGGCTGCATATTCCCACCACTTTATCAAAATTATTAGGCAAATAAAAGTCCAAGAATTTAGCTAAAAGTTTTGTCAAAATTGTTAGGCAAGAAAAGTCTAAGTTAGGTATAATTTTGATTTTGTTGTATTTCATTGATGTCATTAGTGACATCAAGTGGTGCAGTATTTTTCCTATAAATATGGGAGTATTGCTCATTTGTAGTAACACCAAAAAATAGAGAGGGAAAAAGAAAGAAGAGAGAGTCATCCACAAGTTATTTTAGTTTATGAGAAAAATAGTGTGGGAGTAAAATTATTGTAAGTTGTGTGAAATAAAAGAGTGTTTGTTATTTTACAAAGAAGAGTTATTTTTGGCATTATCAAATTATCATCAATATTATTATATCACATTTACTCCATTGTAATATTTGGTATTGTGACTCTTTTGTATCGCTGCTTAGCGAAAATATTCTGGACGTGAAAATTAGTTCAAGAACCCAAATTACCATCCATTACTACAAGAAAGTAGGAAAGAAAATGGAAAAGATTTCGGGTGAACAGTAAACCCGAAATCTGCCTGCTACAGTAACTCCGAAGGGAATTGTTGTTTTCGATCCTTCTTCCGAATTCAAGCCTTCAAGCATGGTATATCAAGTCCCTTAAGCAACGTGAAAGCAATATTTCGGCCCAAAAACGCGTACAAATTCCGATATGAAGAATTGAAATTGTTAAGCTTTTGAAAGGTAATTTTCACATTTCACCAATTGGGACTGTTATGCATGTTGTGGTCATTAAGGCCTTTTTGTGGAAAATTGGGCGTTTCGACACTAGACGCGTTGGTTGAGCGCTAGGGCGTTGTGAGGACTTTTTTGGGGTATCTAAGGGTCCTTGAGGGTCTTATGTACGTGTAGTGTATGAGGGTTGAGCAGTTTTGCCTTCGGTATTACGAAAATAAAGTTATGCGTTTTAGCATTTTATTGTTTGGCTTGACGCTAGTTTGGTCTAATTGGATTTTTGAGTGGTGTGGAAGTAATTAAGCATAGTGAGTGTGTAGTTAGGCCAGTGCTGGCCCTGCGTTTCAGTTTTATAGGTAAATGAATCATGTTAGTACGTTATTGGAATTGTTGGAATGGTTTGGGCCCTTGTTGACTTATATTGTTGGTAATTGATGGTGTTGTTTGTGTGGGCTGTGTTGGCTGATTTAGGGGTCTTTCTAGAACCCCGGGATAGCTCAGTTTACAGGGGTTATGCTGGCAAAATTTTCGTAGGATTTTGGGCTCAAGTTGGCGCTTAAATATTATCAAGAAGGGCTTTGTAGTAACTTGTGCGTTATTGCCTTAATTGTAGACGTGGAGCATTCCGGAACCTAAGGTGCAATAGGTGAATTTTGGGCTCAAGTTGGCGCTTAAATATTATCAAGAAGGGCTTTGTAGTAACTTGTGCGTTATTGCCTTAATTGTAGACGTGGAGCATTCCGGAACCTAAGGTGCAATAGGTGAGTATTGGGAGCGATTTGGAGGAGTGCAAGAGGTATGTGAAGCTTCCTTGCTTGTGGCATGACTAATTTGATATCTCTACGTATGATAGAATTTGATAAAAATCTTCAAGTTGCTTATTTGACCCAAAATAGCCCTTTGTTCCTCTTTCATGTTCAAAGAGGTTGTTCCTTATTGCATTGAGAATAATGCAAAACTTTTTCAATGGGGTGTGGGCAGTTATAGGCCTCGGTGAAGTCTGGTAACCATGCTTCATATAACTGAATTCCCAAAGAAAGGTAAGTCCGACACTTAAGCAAGTTTGATATTTATAAAAGCTTGACCCTCCGGTTAT
>DF359588.1:56779-71717 GCA_000787875.1 Solanum virginianum
TGTTAGAGATCCGTGGACAGTCTGTGAGTATGGGTCCTATCAGAAAGTCTATGTATTCAGTGCATCTGTTATGTATTTAGGACCTAGCCATCTGTCTAGACATTCTGTATGTATACTATGTTTATTGGGTGGCAGGACCGCCGCGGTAACCTTGTCGGCCCGCGAATATATGTGTATAAAAAATGAATAATAATTTGTTTTGAAATCTGATTCGATTATGTGATTTGGGGCTCCCAAACGGGTGCCAGTCACGGCCCATAGGTTGGGACGTGACAGTGATTATCATTTTTCCCAACAGAACTGTGGTTAAAGAGTGGAGTAACCAACATGAAAAAATTTTGTAGTTTTAATAAGAGGAATAACCATTGAAAAGAGTAGAAGAGAACTAGTGTAGTTTTGCACAACTTTTTCACAAGAAAAAGGGAGAAATATTCAAAAGAGGCAAATGTAGTATGCTCTTACGTGCTGCTCTCACACTTCATGCTAGTGAAGCTCATGCTCATTTCATGAAAAATTCAAGTATAAAATATTCTGCATCCTACTATGTGATAGATGAAGAACTTACTTCCTCTTGGACAGTGGAGAGTTGCGTAGGTGATACATGATCTCTCTGGACCTTGGAAGAGGCAGTTCTCATATTAATGGACATGCTCTTCTTTGTATCCTAAAACATGTAGGAAGTTATTGCTCATCTGATATGTTTAATCACTTCATTATCATAAAAGAATAAATAAGATCCAGAAATTAACAAAGAACAAAGGTCGGGCACCTTAGGATTGGCATTCCCGTCCTCTGAAATTGCTTTCTCATCAATTGCTAGAACCGAAATCTTTTTCGTGCATTTATGCATACCACTATGAACCATCTGACATATATTAATCATGTATGTTAGGTGTCTCAATGGAAATGGTAATTTACAAATCTTGCATAGTTTAAAGGTACTGAACACTAGAACATCAATTCATAAATATTGCATTGTTTAATGTATTTTAAACACTTGAACATTGAAATTAAATGGATGAAATTAACCTTCATTATTTCTGGATCATTCCATGGGCCTTTATCAGAAAGCATACATCCTCCTTTGTCAACACAAGTGCACGTACCGCCTAAGAACTCTGGAAGTTCACTGATGCAAGGCAGTGACAAACAAGTCGCTTTAGGCTCTATACAGGAACTTTTGTTAGTGATGCAAAATTCATACTAAGTAGACAATGTCTTTCTCTCTTATTAATATTTTAGACTAGAATCAGAGTAGCACATTCTCAGGATATTTAGTTGGAGGTATGCTTGAAACTTAGGAAAATGGAAAACAATATTTATACTCAGCTGATTTTACCTGGCATCAATTATTTCGAGCAACTTGCTCTGGTACTTGTTACCAAGAACCTGAAAGGAAAGAGCCATGAATTTGTTATTCCAATAAAAATGATAAGAGACAGTCTGTTTCTGATTGAAGATAAATTTAAGCTTACGTTGATCTTTGCAGTGGTCTTGGGGTCAAGAAATGACTTGACTGAGTTCCATAAAAGCCTAAATCCAGAACCAGCATTGATGATATACATACGACACAAGCTCTAACACAGGATAAACTATTCATGTAAGCAATATAAATTTAAAAATTTTCATCAAAAACAAATGTGCATCAAGAATTATGTGCAATGGCTTTAGCCAAGTAAGAGACAAGTACCTCGGGATAATTGTTACCATCAATACCTTGGAGGCATTGAAGGAGTTCTCTTGCTGATTTGTTGAAATTTTTAAGTCCCTAAGGCAATTATTTATGTAAATTAAGTTAGTAATTGCAATAAACTCTCTGTGGAAGAAATAGATTTTCTTTTTCACTTTTTCTTCTTACCAATAATCATTGTAAATAAAATTTGTAACAATTACATTCTAAGAAAATCTAGACAGATATTCACACCTTATCTTATTGCGCTATATAAAATTTCAACATACCACTCCTTGCACATCTAAAATTGTTGTGCTTGTATCAATATGTTTTTTGGCTGTGATGGAACAAGCTGGCAATTTGTCATTGAAAGTCCTCTCGAACTCCTGCACGTGGTACTTGAGATATCTGTCCATTGTTGTGACTTGCAGGAGCTTGGTAGAATCTACTTGACCAATTCTTTCAATATAAACTGGTCTACCATCTTTGTCAACTCCATGATGCCCTTGAGGATAGTACTTGAGGACCTCCTCTTTTTCCGTGAACTCAAAGTCCTAATAAATCATCATATCATATAATATCAAAAGTGGAATTTTCAAAGTGGAAAGTTAGATTACCATTTCATACCTATACTAAGTTATTGTTGTTGTTGTTATTGTTATTATTATTATTATTACTATTATTATTATTATTATTATTATTATTATTATTATTATTATTATTATTATAAAATATTTAATTAATATAATATTGAGTAGTATAGTATAGAAGAAATAGTAGCACTTATATGGTTAGATAATTCTGCATTCAGGGGGATGAGGAATAGTCTCCCCCTTATTTATTTGTTTAGTTAGTTGAGGAAGTCCAAACGCTGGTAACCAACTCATTACGTCATGTATTTAAAATATTAAAACTTGAGAACTAAAAATATTCATAAATATTACTCTCTATGTTTCATTTAATATAGCATTCTTTTTTTTATCCGTACAAAAAATAATATTACATTACTCTAATTGAAAATAATTTTAACTTTGAATTTTTTTTTTTTTTTTTTTTTTTTTTTGCACTCTTAATAAAATGATTATCACTCATACAAATATCTAAGTTTTATTATAGACCATTGGTTTCAAAAGTATTTTTTTTCTTAAACACCGAGTCAATTCAAAAAATATTTTTATTCTTAAATACTAAATCAATTTAAAGAGTGTTACGTAATGAAACGGATGAAATGTTAAAAAGGTGAAAAGGATATATATTATATTATGAATTTGAGAAGCTCAATAAGCCGATAAATGAACGATATGTGTGACTCGAAGTTCACAAAAAAATCCACATTCTGCAAAAAGTGACTCTAAAGAACCTATATATATATATGTATGTATATTATTTTGTTAGTAGGTGTTCTATCTTGTTTTTTCTATTTCTGGCACTTGATAACATTATATAATATAATTATATTCTTTTAATGTAAGTTTTTTTCTTTTATAAAGAGAAGACATGAATTTTAAATAATTGCTAAAGAGTATAATATTGATTATACGGCTATAACTCAACGTACACATACTTGATTTTGTGAAACACAATACAACTAGGTTTGTAACTTTATGTTGGATTGTAATTCAAGGTGCTTTTTATTGATAAATTTTAATCTTTCTTTATGAATGCATCATGCAAATACATGTTGGAGTATAAACTTTTTAATTGTTATTTACAAGTTTGTTTATTATATCTTCAGCGGTGAAGTTGTCATCAAGAAAAAATTCATACAAACCTGTCTTTTTAATATAAAGAACTTCATAAAATAACAAAGGACAAACATGCAATCTAGGTATAAAAACTTGACTTAGACTTATCTTTTGAATTTCGTATATCTGTCTAATACAAACTGAATTATTCAAAAGTACCTCTATGATAGTGTCTGCACCAAATTCCTTCCTCCAATTAATCATATCAGACCACATCTGCTTTGATTTCTCTAAATCAAATTTCCTAGCCTTCAAAAACCTGTATCATCATCCAAATGTACAAGTACAAATACTTGTCCTCAATCATCGCACTAGAAGAAAGCCTTTAGTATCAAGAATTTATTCTAGAAGAAAATGACTTGTTTTACCTTAGCATCATATGATAATCATCATGTTGTGTAGGAAGTAATTCCTCAAGGATAAGTGCTTGACGGAAGGCATCAACTGACTTTGCTTCTTCCGCATCATGCTCATCCTCGAATACAACAGACATGACCCTACTGTTTCTACGACCAGTTTTTTTTAGAGATTGTCTAAATTTGTTGGATGCATTAAGTGCCTTTTTCTTAAATGACCCAAGCCTTGGCTTTTTATCCTCCTCGATGTTTTCAATATCAATCTTTTCCATACCTGTAGAAAGAATAAATAGGCATAAGCCGTAGATTTTACACACCCACTGGATAAAAAGATGCAATAAACCCTATCAAGATTTTAGTGCTTCCATATATTCTAAAACAAACTAAAGAAAATTTCTTCAGAAATAGTCGAGTATGTTTTAAATATAGCTTCATAAAATTCTTCTGGATCAACTACATTTCAAGATAATAAAGAGGGAGAGTTCACCCTTAAGAGTTTCTTACTTGGCTTGACTGGTCGTTCAATAGGTCCTGTTGACATTTTGCAACTCATAATTGTAGGTGAAAAAAAATTGTGGCAATTTATAGAGTTTACTCTCTTGCCGAATGCCTACACCTATTAAAACAAAGTGAAATTAAATTTCAAATCACCAGCAGAAACTAAAGCTTATATTTATACGTAGCAACTATATCATGCATATACAATAACAACTGGAATTCATTGAGTAATAGTACAAAATTAAAATTAAAAAAGTCGAATCAGTTTGTAGTGAAAGAATAATGAAAGGGAAACAAAACAAAAAATTCAGCACAATGTTGTCATCTATCATGAAACTTTTCATTATGAAATACATGATATAGCAAAGTTCAAATTAAATTAAGAAAAAAGTATTCAAAGCCCATAGCAGCAGCAACTAGGATGGTAAGAAAATTCTTGGGCAAGCATTCAAATACAAACTCGATGACATATGTTAACTATATTTTAATATGGGTAAGTAATTCATCTTTAGGCATCTCATTAATTAATATAAAAAATCATTTTAACTTAACGATTTAGATATTGATTATCAATCTCATTAATTACTATAAAAAATCATTTTAATTTAACAATCTTTATATTGATTCTCAACCTACATTAACCTTTCTCATTTATCTAGATGAAAAACTAGTTAAGATACGTAGATCTCACATTAGTGATGTGGGTTCACATAGTTTTGGTCAGGGAAGAATTATTGATAATGGAACATAAAAGCAAAAGAAAAGTAGGAGTAAAAATTTACATGAATAGAATGTGGAAACGATGAAGGGTTTTCATGAGATGAGATTGATTACCAGTGACAAAAATAAAATGCAAGGACAATAAGAAAATATGGAGGAGTTTTCTCTTAAATTACCTAACTACTTTGCTCGAAAGAAACGGGGGTCCTTATGACTAAGTGAATGGACAAGCTTTAAATTTTGTCTAATTTTTTATTTGGAATCGTACCCACCATTGGCTATCTGATGCTGGAGACAAGTATAAGAGATTTGGAGTGATAAGGAAATCATTGGTCATCTCTTCTTTGATGCAATTACCTAACCGTCTCTCATGCATATTATTTGCACATTTGAAACTACCATTTCCTCTGGTTAATATATGTGTGCTAAAATTGTCCTTTCCATGAATTTATGTTTCTTTACCTTTAATTTATGTTTTGTTGTAAAATATGCGTAACATAAAAGAAGAAATATAGACAAGAGATATAGAAAGTTTTATTTAAATCTTACTAAGTGTGTCTTTCAAAGATGAACAACAACTTCATTTATAGGATAAGAATCACCCAAAGGTTATAAAAGTTAAGTTTAATATTAATTGTGTACTTGTATAAACATTCACCAAATGCATTCTATTCATAACAATAATATGCTTTTTGAACATTTTTTGTCTTTTTCATTTAACATTAGGGCAATATTTACTCTTATACTCTACAAAAAAAAAGGATGTATTACCCCTATGATGTTAAATTTCCATATCTTTAATTTATTATCCTCCAATTTTAAAGACATACTTGAGCTTATATTCTAAAAAAAAATTATATTTACCGTTGTTGCGTTATATTTCATGGTCGCTAATGGAAAAAAGGAAAAAAATTTACTACGTAATAATAGTATTAATTGTCATATAATTATAAATTAAAAAATATTTATGGATTAAGTTATATATATTATGATAAAAAACTTTACAACATATCCGGTATGAAAATCTAAAAATAAGGTAAATAGCCAGCTGCAGTTATCATTCTATTATATTAGTATTGTAAAATTATTTATTACCATCAGTTTATGTACATTAAATTACATTTATATTTTCAATATGGATGGTGCAAATTGTTGGTTACATTTTAATATTATTTTATTAAATGTGTCCATTCCTATGTATTAAGTGGGCATTAACATTACTGTTAGTGGGCAGTGGGCATTATTTTGCAACCGTTTGGAGTACTTAATTTTTTGCATTACTCCTCGTGAGTAATACTTTGTAACTGTTGGCAGTTTGGTCCATTGACCATTGCATGTTGGAGTGCATTAGTTGCCTCCTTATATTTTTCTCTTAATGCCTTCATTATACTTTGTAATCTATGTAACCTCTAGCCTATTTATTTACCTATTCATTGCATGGAAGATTTCTCAACTATAAATAGTAAAAATCTTCATTTGTTCTGGGTACACATTACACAACATACAAGAAAAATATAGAGTGCATAAAGTTTGTCAAAAGAGAGAGTTCTTATTAGTTGAAGGGAGGTATTTTTCTTGTGGAGATTGAGACTCAACTTTTGTTCAGAGTTTGTTGAGTTACACTTTTGTGAAAAGTTGTTGTATCCTGGAGGGAACAAGTCAAGGAGAATACTGCTGGATCAATGAAAATATTTTGTTGCAGTGGGCTTGAATCTCCTTAAAGAGAGCGAGATATCTGCGTCTCAGCCTAAATGAATTTTATTCAATTTTTTCATTTTTATTTTTCAATTGTAATTTTCTTGTAATTTCTCCAACAATTTTAAGGAGATTGATGTTTTTGTTACAGTTTGAAAAAGTGTGGATATTAAGATAGGAGATCTCAATATCATTCTGCTTCAGCATTGCTCTCTTCAAAGAGATGAAAGAAAAGAGATGTACCGGTAAACTATAATTTTTACTTGCTCAATTCAAGCGGAGAAAAAATAAAGGAGAAAAAAAAATTTTTACCTAATAATTTTATAAATAAAGTAATATTTCTTTTCATGAACACAAAGTAGTATTTAAATTCTGAAAATAGTGGGGATTCATGAAATGAGAAAAAATAATTGTGAAATTCTGATTTTTGAATCTTTGAGAAATGCTCTAAAAAGAGTATTATAGATGCATATATATCTATTTTTTTTTAAAAGAACACGTGTTATTTTTTTGCTTATAATTTGATGAGTTTTTTGGCTTCAACATGCTATCAAAGAAATGAGAAGGAAAAAATGTTGAGTAGCCATATTGATATGAAATATTTGGGTAAGAAAGTTTCGTTCTTGGAATGAAAAATATCATTAAACATGTGATGAAAATTTTCTTGTCAAGTAACATTGTGTTGAGAAAATTGTGAAAGACAACATTATTGGTTGTAGTCTTGCTATTCCTATGATTCAATTATATCAAAATAATGTGACAAAGAAAAAAAGGAGTTTGCTAGCCTAATAAAAACTATGAGATATATGACTAACAATTTGACTTGAAATTGTGTTTGCAATAAAAGTACTTGACAAGTACAAACAAAACAGATAAGAGAAAAACCTGGTGATATTTGTGGGAATAAGAAAAAGCAAATTATATCATTTGCTAACTGTACCATGAAGATTGAAGTAAAAAACAAATAACTTCAACTAGTGAAAAAGTGAATTGATTTTATTATATCAAGCACTTTATTTTGAGAAATTAATTTTTCTCATTCTGATTAATTGTGATAGCGCCAAAAAAATTTGATAGAATACAAAATCGTTATTATAACAATAAATTCAGACCCATAAAGATAAAACACAATATTGTGAGATCATATTGATCAATGGTATACCATTTACTAATTGTGTTAAATCTTGCAAATTCATAGACTAAGGCCTTAGCAAGATAAGGGTCTGAAGCACATCGAGGGGAATGAGATTGAAGCCTATAAATTCCTAAGTCATATATGAGGAAACCCAACCTGGGGACTAGAGATCCTATAACCAGGTTCAATGGGAAGAATGAATCATATGATGACTTGTTGTGAAATGCACTAAAATTAATCTTACTCATCCCTATGATGTGAGTGTATTTATCCTATAATGATTTGTGGAGGTTGAGTATATGAACTCTTAATGAAAGTCTGTATCTCATATAAGTGGAGTGAAGATCATAGGAGCACCCTTGACAGTTTCACCTATGTGAGTGTGAAAGTAGGCCGCTTTCTATGAGAATGGGCTTGTTCTCAAAAACACTCATGAAATCCGGGATAACACAAGGTCGTAATGTGCTTGCTATTAAAGCTTATGTCAACACCTTGATTATTGTGTATAAGCAGTAATACTTAATTTCCCTTAAGCAATTATAGTTCAAGTCTGAGACCACTACTGACTCTGGAGTAAAGATTACTGTTTTACTAAGTGAAAGTTCAATGTAGAGCACATCTTAATTATGCATGATAGTCTACCTTCAACTAAATTGGTGAAAAACTCTCTTATTTTAATTGTAAAATGAGTTAGGGAATGTTGGTGCAAAATACATTTTAATATTAAAATAATAATATTAATTGTATCATGAGTTAGTGGTAGAATGTGACAATAAGTTATTGTAACTCTTATGGTCATTAGTTATTTGTAACTTATATGACCATTAGACTCTTGTAACTCATGTAACCACTAACCCATGTTCTAACTGATTAGTGTCTTGTGACTTATGTAACTTCCAAGACATGATTCCTCCATTTATATACCTATATTATTATCCACATTAATCCTATTCAAGACAAGGATGAATTCTCACCTATAAATGGTGATGTTTCATCCATAGTGAATAAGAAATATGTTGTGTAGAAATTGAGAGGTGTGTGGATAAATAATTATATTGTAGTGCGTGGTGAAGTGTGAAATAGTGAAAGAGAGAGTTGAGATAAAGAATATATTCTAAGTCTTCAACTATATTCACTACACAAAATAGAGTAATTTATATGTTGAAGGAAGGTGTTTTTGTGTGGAGCTTTGGACTCTTCAACTTATCCGGAGTTGTTTGAGTCATACAACGTTGTTGGGCTATTGTATCATGGTGGGGACAAGTCAAGAGATGTACTGCTGGATCAGTGTAGATTATGCCGCAGTGGACTTGAATCTCCTTAAAGAGAGCGAGATATCCGCGCCTCAGCCTGAATGAATTTCTATTCATTTTTTTTGCCATTTTATTTTTTTGAACTGTAATCCATTGTATTTGTGATATATTACAATAACATAACTGAATTAGTTACTTACAAATTATCTTAAACATCAACAAAAAAATTTGTGTCAAACAAATAAGAAATTATAAATGACATACTATGATTAACGCCCAACAAAAGAAAAAATCAATAAGGCAGCAAATTATCCCAGCATGTGAATATTATTTACAAACTTATATTGATTGAGTCGGAATCATTCATTATAACTGTTTGCTTAAATTTTTAAGAAATCGTGCTTAAATTATTAAAAGATCGAAAAATATTAGATGAATACTATTTAATGATTATATCACAAATATATAATATGAATATAGTTTTAGATAATATGAATATCAAAATTAAGCATACACGTACAACATACATTAGAACATTATATTTGTGAAAACTTAATAAGTCTTTAGGACAATGACAGTTTACTTCTATAGTTTTAATTTTTTTTTTTAAAAACAAAAGACAAGTATTTGCGTTGATATGTACACCTAATATTTGAATTTTCCTCCCAAAAAAGCAAAACCATGTACAAAATACTTAATATTTTTGTCTATGCCGGACACAACCTTAATAATAGCACAGATTATGATTACCCTTTTACTTTGATTGATGCTGAATATCGCCTGATTGTTCTATTTTTCTCAATAACACACTCATCAATCTAAATGAAGCAGAATAAGAAAGAAGAAGACAAAAAGGCATAGCGCGCATGTGATGAACTGAATTGTGATCATACGGTTGGCGTGATCATCTTTGTTCAATTGCTTGTGAAGTGACATTGACGTTTCTGAAGTTTCTTTTAAAAAAAAGAAACTGTTTTAGTTTTGCAGCTAATAAGTACTTATTTTTAATTGGGGAAGAAAGGTGAAGTGGGTTAGTTGGATTGTGTGATTGAGTTTGATAGTCTTATAAACACGTTCAGTTAGTTTTTAATGAATAGTTAGAATTGTGCAGATGTAGATAATGTAGAGATTAATTATAAATGAATATATATATATATATATTAGTTATAGAGAGATTAGTTATATATGTATAGTTATTTCACATTTTATTTTACATAAAAGAATATATAATATTTTTTACAATTTATATATGTATTAGTTATTCATGTTTTTAAATTGTCAACCAAACATCGTATTAATTTTATATACGAATACGTTATTTTCTCTACCTGCCAAAAAAATTAAAGAAGTATGATTTGCACGGTGGAAATGTTTGGGATAAAGTTCAATATTGTTGGCATTTGTTAATTTTGTTTGATCGTAGGAGCCATGTTTACATGGTATATAAATTTTTATTTTAAAATTTTTGAAAATAAGTTTAGTTGAATAATTTTAAAGTTAAAAAATCTTAAATTAAGTGATTTTATTTATAGAAAACAAAATTATTAACTATGCAAACTAAATTCTCATAATGGAGTGATATTGGCACACTTGGGTGGTATTCTACAAATTAATTACTCTTTTCGTTTAAAAAAAAATCTATTTTTTTGAGATTTTTAAAAATAAATGATCAGTTTTTTTTCTTTTTTATAATTTTAGTTTCAATTTTTCACGTGACGCGTTTAAAATTACAAGATTAAAAATGATTTTGATATATTTGATATAACTTTAATTTAGGACCACAAGATTGAAAAGTATTTTATTCTCATCAATTTAATGTCAAATCAAACTAATTCATTCTTTTTTACACACACAAAAAAAAAAAAAACTAATGAGGATAGTTTGAATTCAAGATGAGGGACTTTTATGAACCTTCCAACTACTCAAAGTACTTTTCGCTATGCATAGTGTTAACTTCCACCAATAAATAAGCTCAAGACTTGTAATGATCTCTCAAGATAATTGGAGTTTAGGTGTGTTTCCAGAAGTCATAAATCTTGACTTGCAAGATGGTGCTTCTCACTGGAATGATGAGCACAATGGCGGCATTATCTCTTCCAAGTGACAATATTGTTAATGGCAACATGAGCAAAGTAGTGAAGGTGATGCCACTAGGGCCAAGGAAGAAATTGCAACTAGCCGTGACAGAGTTTAGCTTCAAAACTGGCGTTTTTTTACCTGACTATATATTGAATAATTATTTAAAGACACTTACAAAACGAGTCAAATACATCTTGGTAACATTCTCCTATTTGTATACACTTCATTTCTTCTTTCTTTCATGTAAATTAATCCGTTCATGGTTAACACGTACACAAAATTTTGACTTTCTTTTTCAAGGAAATCATAAAAGGTGTTGGAATATTTGATTAAAACATGAAGTTGCTATTTGGATTAACTTAATTTTATATGTTTTTAAGTACTTTATGTGTTTAGGTAAATTAAACTAACATAAAATAAGTAAAAAATTATAGGTTAGAATTTCTAACTTATGACTTTTAGTTAATAAATTAAAAGTTACTCTTCCATTTCAAAAATAAAAAATAAAAATTTAGATTAGCTTAAATTGATCAATTTTAAAGTTATTTTTCACTTTTGAAAGTGTTTGATAAATCACAATAAGTCCTAAAATAAGTTAAAGTTTATTTAAAAGAACTAAAAGGTAAAAGTTGTTCTCCTACTTTTTTTTTTCTTTTTAACTTTAAAATTATTTATGTTTGACTAATAAATTTTATTATTTTTTGTCTCCATTCATTTTTTTTTATAATTTATATATTATATTGAATCTATGTTTTCTTTTTCCTATTCTTTTTCCGTTTTGTTTTTTTTTTTCTCCTTCTTTTTCCCTATTTTTTCTCTTCCTATTCTTTCTTTTCTTCAGTATTTTCTTCTTTTTCCGGGTCTTTCTTCTTTTTTCCTCTTCTAAATAACTCTCCTTCTTTTATTTTTTTATTTATAAATTATTTATGATAAAGAAAAGTATAGTCATTACTCATTATAATATAAGTAAAAAGCATCTAAAATATTTCATATGTTTTATCATTATATATTTTAAAAAGTGAAAGTAACTTATATATATAAATTAACTAACGTAATTAATTCAACCATCAGAGTTGATGTGGTGGTTCAGCACCTCACCTCTTAAGCAAAAAAAAAATACTTATATAATCAATTCATATTGAAGTTGAATAAAGATAAATTGATTTCAATTTAATTTAGAAATAAAAATTGATAATAGTAGCATTTTATAATGTGTAACAGTTTTAAATGCATTAGAAATATTTTGATTTAAAAAAGTATTTTACAACGCTTCTGTAACAAACACATCAATAACTTTTTTCTTCGGTTAAGAACTTTTATTCAAAACACATAATTACTTATTTTTAAATTATATTTCAGCATTTTTAAAAAGTAATTTGAAATATTTTTTTAAAGCCTCTCTTTTTAAGTCAATCCAAACAGACCTTTAGTTTGACTTAATACGAAATTAAAGAAAATAAAATAAAAATTTCAATCTTATGGTCCTAAAATAAAGTTGTATGAATGCACCAAAATATTTTTAATTTTATAATATTAAACATGTCATGTAAAAAAATTGAAACTAAAATATGACCAAAAAAGAAAAATGAATAATCTTTTTGAAATAAATTTAAAAAAATATTTTTTAAAAATGAATTATAAGCTAACTAAACAGGTTATTAGGGAAAATATATACTAGACATCTTTTTTATACTTTTAAGAGTTAATAGCTAAAAATTCACAAAACTATATAAGCGACATTCCACATTATTTTTTTTAGGAATAGCTAAAAAGTAAGCTATAACGAGCTTCAGTTTACATTTCAAAGTCGGTTCTTAAAATTAGCTGTTTCTAATTTGTTTTTTTTTTAAATGGTTCTTCTTCAAAATTCTACATTTTTTACGGACGCTAGAAAAAACTCAGAACGGGTGAAATACAGGTATCGAGCGCATTTATTTCATCATAAAACACACTGTTGATTGTAATGTTTCTTAATTTCATCTTAAAATAGTTCAAGATGGATGATACAATTTCTGCAAAGATAAAGTGTGTAGTTAGAAAAATAATATTTCTTCTGCCCTATTTTATGTAGCATCGTTTGATTTAGCACGATATTTAAAAAATATGAAAACAGTTGAAAGTTGTGGTCCAAAACAATCCTTACATATTTGTGAAATTGAAAATCATTTCATTAAGAATAAATGAGAATTTTAAAGGTAAATTATTTTTTAACTACACTAAGATGACATTATTTTAAAAATGAAGCAAAAAAATAAAAAATATCACATAAAATAAAATAAAAAGAGTACTAAATTTGGGTGGGGGTGGGGGTAGGGGCAAGGAGAGGTGGTGCTTTTAGCCATATTCTCTCTCTCTCTCTCTTTTTTTTCCAATCCAAAATCAATGCTAATCCTAATTTATAATGTGGAATTAGCGCTTAATATTGCTTACCTCTAATGGATTAACAATTTCAAATTTAAATGATGCACTGAAAGATCATATTCGTGTGACTAACGATAAACTATGAAACGGTGGAGTTTATCATTAACTAGTTGGAAGGTTCATAAAAGTCCCTTATGTTGAATTAAAATTATTTCTATTACTTTCTTCATCTAAAATGATATCAAATTTAAGAGAACCAGTTTAATACCCACTTTCATAATCTTATTATGAAACGGTGGGGTTTATCACAACATAATTATTGTGCATCCGAACATAATGTTTCTCTTCCTCTTCTATCATTTTGGTACCTTATGATATTGCCCATCATATATAGTCTTTATTTGTCTTTTTTTTTTCCTTCACACGGCAATAATCTCAATCTCAATTTGTAAGGTGAAAATTATAGATTGATGCTCTATTCATTTAAAAAAAGAATGACTTATTTTTTTATTAATCTATTAAAAAAAAAATGACACCTTTTTTTTGGTAATATTTTAATTTCAAACTTTCCATATGTCATATTTAAGACGATTGGTACATTTGACTATTACTAACTATAAAATAAAAAAATCTTTTATATTTTTTTGAATTGTGCAGCAAGTCAAACTAGACTTTTCTTATTTAAATGAAAAAAGTACTACTTACAGCTAATGGATTTAAAGTAATTAATTTGTGAAATGTAGAATTGATTGTTGTGTGTGTAGGTTTTCCTGAGAACATACGTTATGATCACTCCAGTTTTGCAATAATAATTGTGGTGATCCTTTCACGGAGAATTGTGTGGATTTTCATTCAAAAGATTTTGAAGTGGCTGTTTTGGATTGGTTTGCCAAATTATGGGAAGGATGAATATTGGGGTTATGTTACACATGGTGGCAATCTCCATGGTATTTTGGTTGGGTAAGTATTCGGTCTCTCTATATGGTTACCATTTCCAAAATTCCAAGATGGATTGGACACATGTACAACTTCATACTATATACGTAATCACATGCACTAAATTGTGTCAAGTCACATCTAAACCATCTGCTTCAGTCTTGTGTGTTCAATTACAATTAATTTGTCATCATTTGCTAAGCCTAGTAGATGCTTAATTAGTGGTCCCTGATAGAGTCCACACCCATTTTGGGGCTGCTGCAAATTGCACTATAATTTGCAGCTGCAAATTGCAATCAATTTGCATTGCAACTTGCAAATACAAGTTGCCAACCATTGCTTTAAAGCAAATTTCTTGCCTACAAAAGGAGCCTTTTGCTCCTTCATTTCCTACACCAAGAAAAAGAGAGGAAAAATAAGAGAGCCACAAAGAGAGAAAAATACATAGAGTATTTTTATTTGTGAGGTATACCATAGGCTATTTAATA
>DF359587.1:803-11846 GCA_000787875.1 Solanum virginianum
TAAAAGGGGTGAGGGGGAAAGGACCCCTCGCGCTGTCGTCGTCGCTCGCTCGGCTTCGGCTTCGGCTTCGGCTTCGGCTTCGGCTTCGGCTTCGGCTTCGGCTTCGGCTTCGGTTTCGGCTTCGGCTTCGGATTCGGTCAAATGATCTGATTAATTATTTTTCAGATCCTGACCCATTAGCGATCCGAATCCGCGTGTTTGACCCGCGTTTCTTTCTTTCCCGGATTAATTTAAAACATTTCCCTCCATTTTTTTTTCAACGGAAGGTTGCAACCTTTCATGAAAAGTTGCAAACCTTTCTGAAAAGTTGTAAATCATTTTCGAAACAGGCTATATATTTCTGTTGATCCTCAGAATTATTCCTTACGAAAAATCTCTGACATCCATCTTCTTCTTTCCTGCAATTCTTACAATTCTCATGTGATATACTACCTTCGAGTGGTTCGCAGTCACCTTAATTTGCTGTACTGCTATTTTGATTGTTAACATTAGATTCATTGATTTGATTCGAGTATATAAGTCAAAAAACAAATTGACATATTACTATATATATTATATATGTAGAAAATTTTATAAGAGAACTGAAAATTTAATACTAAATAGAGAAGTTCAAAATACACTTATAATTTGAATCTATATGTAATTTTTTAATTATATTGATGTAAATGATAAAAGTACTTAGTAACGATCACTACTAAAAAATTTAAATTTAGCACCAGATAAATTTTGTGGCTAAACAGTAAGATTCGTCACTAAACCCATATAGCTACTAACAATTAATGGTGCAACAGCGATGAAGTTAATAGCTAATTTCATATTTATTTATAAGTATAAATATTATTCTACATGAAAAAAAACTATTATGAGTGCAAATAATTTTTGTTATCAATTAAGATATATATTGTATGCGAAAATTCATGTTTGTGTTTTTTGGTTCAATTCTACTTGAACAATAAATTTAAAATGTTGATTTTTGAAATGAACACACAATAAATTTTGGTTATTATATAACTCAATTCAATCTAACAAATAGATTAACTTCAATTCCTGATAAATTTATGTCATTATATAGTAATAAAAAATAAATTAACTGATAGATCGTAAAAGTTTCACAATATAAAAGTAATTGTTCCAATAATTAATATCAACAAAATATATATAATATATTTTACAAGTAAAAAGTGGGAGCAACACAGTTTACATGTATAGGAATACCATATAATCAATTGATGATACGGCAATTGGCCCGCACTTCCCCCTTGGTACCTTCTTTAACATCAAGTAAACCCATTTTAACCATGGCTTGTTGGAAATCAAGGAAGAACATGGCTTGATTGAAGGTATAAGCATTCACAATGCCTCTAGTTCTAGGGTTGTTGAAAAGAGTTTGATCAGAGAATAGGACACCAGTCTTCCTTTGTAAAGCATTATAGTAGTCATTATCAAAAGTGTCTTTTGTGGTGTCAAAGGGTTGCTCAGAATTGTCACTGCATCTTTTTGATAGAGTCTTGGCAAATTGAGAATCTAGAGTTGGATCCACATCATGTGTTGGGTCAAAGTTGCTTAATCTGTGCTTGAATGATGAGCATCTTGCCACTCCTAGTGTATGTGCACCTATTCATGACATAAAGTAAATAAACATCCAGATTGACAGAGGACAAAAAAATCAAGCATGTATTTTAAGCTGTTTGACATTTATTTTAGTTTGTTTCTCTTATTTTTAGTATTTAATACATTTAAAAATTACTTTAAGTACCACTAATCATGATAATTGACAACATAAAATAATTTTAAAAAACATGTTGTGTACAAGTGTAAAAAATAACATAAATCGTGATAGTTAATAACTTAAAATATTTTGAAAATAAAAAAAATTCGATTGATTATTGAAATTAATTTATCAACGTCACATAAATTAGGACAAAAGAAGGAACCTGCATTATTTAATTAGGAAACCGCATAAAAAGTATTGTAAATCTAGAAACTAACAATAGTAATATATCTACAAATGAAATTAAATTTTAAAACTATAAATCACAGGAATTATCAACTTAAAATATTTTTAAAATATATAAAAATTGAGTTATAAAAATAACAGATATTTGACCCGTGCTAGTACGAGTATGAATGTCTAGTATATATATGTATACCTGATAGAGCCACCATCTCTTGAGCAGTGAAGCCACGTTGGCCAAACACTCTGATTAGCTCTGAACTGTTGAGAGTGGGGGAAGGCAGATTGATTGTGTCTTCTATTCTTGATCTTGTCCCATCCTTTCTTCCTTTCGGTATGTCATATACAGGACCTCCAGCCTATAATAACATTTACTTTATTCATGAATCAATTACATTACATAGTAAATAATATTTATTCAGAGATGAGTTGATATATCATACAAAGAAGACAGCGTCCCTTGCAGCCATGGCAAGAATATCAGCGCAGGAGACGACTCCAGGGCATTGCTTTTCGAGCTCTTCCTTCACTTCATCAATGATTTCATACCCTCTCAAGCTTAAATTTGCTGGCGAATCCTTTTCTGCTTTGTTATCTTTTGTTGAATCAATCAACACCGATCCATCACATCCCTATCAATGATCAAAATGTTAGATACATAATGTATTCATTATACACGACTAGTATTAGCTAGTAAAGAGTTTTAACTGGTATAATTTTTTGGAAAAATAACATAATCAGACGAACATATGATATGTATTCACATTATACAACTATAGTTTGAAAAAAATTACAATTTATAGCTATAGTTAGGATTTTGTCGCTATAGTTAGAGTTTTTGTTATTATTTTCTCTCTCCTTTCTTCCTCTCTCTTGCCTCTCTCTGCAATTTCTTGCAGATATACAATTACGTATGTATACTAGCCGCATAGATACAATTATTTTGACAGATATATATATAGTGAATTCGACGGATATACATATATAATTCGCCTCTCTCCACTCTCGCTCACCTCTCTCCTCCCTCTCTCGATCTTGCTCGCCTCTCTCTTCCCTCCCCTCAATCTCTCTTGCCAGATATACAAATATATATGTATATTAATTAAAAATATACAATTATTTGACAGATATACACATATAATTTGACAAATATACATATATAATTCGCTTCTCTCCTCCCTCTTTTGATCTCGCTCGCCTCTCTCCTCCTCTCCAGGTCACATAGTGAAGGTTATATTGTGTAATTATGAAACATATAGCTATTTGACCATATTAAATCTCAAACCAAGGTTAACCTCAACGAAGCAATCATGGAAGTGCATCCTGAGAAGGGCAGCAGCAAGAGTAGGATCAGCTTGCAAACGCCTATTCACAATGTTCTTCACTATTCCCTCTGCAAATGGGCAATTCATCAAGTAATAATCCATTCTCAAACCATCTATCAAACCATATCCTCCTCCTCCATCAAACCTCCATCCACTTACTATTATATCCATCAATAATATCAACATAAACAACTCATACTTTCCCATTTTTGCAACTACTAATTCATATGTCCATTTGGAACAAATGGATGCTATTTATATAGCACTACCAATACATTAATTTTTATTGGATAAAATAAAAAATTGAAAATAGTGGTCCATAATTCAACTCTCCCCACCCAAGCAAAGTCAATATTATATACACCATGATAAACTAAAGTGCTTTCCTTCCATGTTCTTTGACATGAAAATTAGTGGGACAAAAGCATGCAAATAAACTAAACAATGTTGCATGCACTAATTCATAAAAAGCTTTAAATTAAAACTAAAATTAAAATTATTAGTCAAACTTAGTTGGTTTTGGATACTTTTTATTTTCTTCGTCATTCTCCTCTCCTCCGATAGACTTCAAAAGCTTCCTACAACAAAGAGAAACAAAATAATTTTGTTTTAATTTGTTTGATCTATTTTTTTTCATGTCCATTTATTCAATTCATTTTAAAAAACTTTTTAGTTTTAATTTTTCAAATAATATTTTTAATAATACATAATTAAATAGCATTTTGATATATTTCACATATCTTTATTTAGTGTACAACATTCAAAAATCCTCTTTGCTTTTTAAGCACCATATCAAATAAAAATGGAGAAAATAAAATTTTTTGGATTGAAAATTTTATTTTCCCGTTACATCAAGAGAAGTTATTTATCATATACAAAGCTCTAGAGAGGTGAAATGAAACAATCAATCTTATCTTTATACATAATAAATGAGAGTAATTTGCAATGTGATTAAGTTAAGTGGCAAACTATAGCAAAATTGCTTGGTAATTATTAAGACAAAGCTAATAAATAAGTAAAAAATTTGAATTAAAATATTTAAATTTAAAAATATTAGGCTATTAGAACGTGTTCTACATCAACTTCATTTTCCTTTAAAACAGTAACATAAATAAAAATAATAGTAAACAAGCAAAAGAAGAAAAAAGAAAAGAAAATGAGAAACAGAAAAAAATTATTTAAACTATCGTGTATATAAATAGTAAAAATTAGAATATAATTTTAAATTAAATATTACCATGTATACACATAATAACTATATATACTAGAGCTATGTATATAGGATAATTTTTTCTTTTTCTGAAATTTATACATTTCTTAAAGTTATTTAGGGAAAGATAATGTAAGATATAATTAGTTTTCCTTTTAAAAAAATATCTTGTAATTATGCTCATCATTCAAGGATAAATGATTAATTGTCATATAAAATATTTATTGATTTTCTCACTTCAAATTTTTATTTGAAATATTTTTTTTCCAAAAAAGACACTTACACACAATTTAATTCTAGAAACATCATTACAAATTTATAATTATGTTTATCATACATTAAGAGTAAATGACAAATATCCCTGTAAAATATCTACCGATTTGTCCAATCCAAATTTCTATTCCAAATTTTTTTTGAAAAAAAAAAGACACTTGCACACAATAAAATTCTAGAAATATCAGTTGTACTCTTTTATTGTCTATAATAAATATCTCATTTTTGTTATTTCAGCTAAAAATTCATGTACCTACTTCTATTTTCTTTTCATTTACAATATTTCTTTATTTCGGCTAAAACCCCATGTACCTACTTCATTTTCTTTGTAATAGGCTCTTACCTATGCATAATGGTGAGTTGACTTATCAATGAAGTTTTAGAATTACATTAAAATATACTCACCTAGGAAGCTTAATCACACATAAGGCTCAATCTTTATATATTTTAAATCAAATAAAAAGCTTAATCTTTATATTTTTTTTTTTTTGATTTTTAGATTATAGAGAAACTAAAACAGTTATAGTGCAAGCTTTGAGCACTTTTTGAATTTTCAATGGTTCGAATTTTTTAGGTGCAAGACATTTATACCTCACTTTCTACAATTGGATCATTTTTTTATTGGTAATTTGAATAAACATTTGAAATTCTTATTGATTTTCCATACCTATCTTTTAGCAGAATATTTTGCAATTAGTAAAACATTGTTAGTCCTCTTTCTCCTCCATAATTATGTTAAAAAAATAATATTTTATTGTGACTTACAATATTTTTAAAAATATTTGATATCTATTTCAATATTTTAATTAATTATTATTTACTTCCCTTTTTACAAATATTCATGCTAAATTTATTAATCAAGTAACCTGAAGGAAGCAATCGTGGAAGTGCATGTTGACAAGGGCAGCAGGAAGAGTAGGATCAAGCCACCCTCCACTCACTATTATATCCATCAATAATATCATCATAAACAACTCATATTTTTCCATTTCTGCAATTGCTAATTCATATGTCAATATGGAACAAATGGATGCTAACTATATACCACTACCAATACATTAATTTATATTGGATAAAACAAAAAATTGAAAATAGTGGTCCAGAATTCAACTCTCCCCACCGAAACAAAGTCAATATTATATACACCATGATAATCTAAAGTGCTATCCTCCCATGTTCTCTGACATGCAATAACTTTCAAAATTAGTGGGACAAAAGTATGCAAATAAAGTAAATAATGTTGCATGCACTAATTCATATAAAGCTTTAAATTGAAATTAAAATCACTAATCAAACTTAGTTGGTTCAAGATATTTTCTATTTTCTTCTTCTTTCTACCCTCCTCCCATAGACTTCAAAAGCTTCCTACAACAGATAGAAAAAAAATATTCCCATAATTTGTTTGATCGATATTCAAAAATCTCTTTGCTTTTTAAGCACCATACCAAATAAAAATGGAGAAAATAAAATTTTTTGGATTGATAATTTTAGTTTCCCATTATATCGTGAGAAACTATTTATCATGTACAAAGCTCTAGAGAGGTGGAATAAGGCAATCAATCTTATCTCTATATATAATAAATGGTGCAATATGATTCAGTCAAGTGAAAAACTATAGAAAAATCACTTAGTAATTATTAAGATAAAACTAATAAATTTGAAATAAAATATTTAAAGTTAGAAATATTAGGCTATTAAAAAGAATTCTACGTCAATTTCATTTTCTTTTTAAAACGATAACATAAATAAAAATAATAGTAAACAAATAATAGAAGAAAAAAGAAAAGAAAACGAGAAACAGAGAAAAAATATTTAAACTACTGTGTATATAAATGGTAAAAATTAGAATATAATTTCAAATTAAATATTACCATGTATATTTATGGTAACTATATATACTAGAATTATGTATATAGATTAATATTTTCTTCTTCTGAAATATATATTTCTCAAAGTTATTGTTGACATTACGAAGGCACAACATCGTGGCAACTCGTAAAAAATAATTAATTAAATCAAATTAAAGAATTTAAAAGAATTTTAGGAAAAAATTAATTTGGTTTGAAGTCGCCACCCGCTTTTAAGGATAATGAGGAAACCAATTAATTATTTACAAAAGAGTCTGTGAACCAATTAAATTCCTAGTAAGGGTTCAAGTTATTCCGAATATTAACACCCTTCAGAATCCACCACTGTGGGTCCCATTGAACTCATTTTTTTTTTTAAATTGAGGAGATAAACAATATAATACAAGTATAACAATCACGAAATATACACAAAGAATGAAGTAAATAATAATACGAAAAATAGTCTAGTATTTGTCTAACATCAATAATACACACAATAATGAATAAAATATGTGTATAAATAAATAAGTAAATAAACAAATAAAAAATAACTTTGTGTACCTATAGAAACACTTAGTAAAAGTGTTAGTAATGGATAAATATGAATAATAATAATAATAACTAAAAATAAAATCCGTCTTATATATATGGAAGGTCTTGAAAATCGACAGTGATTTCTTCATCAGCCAATTTTAATAAACAATATATACATGAATCCAAACTAAATTTTTTTGAATTTTAAAAATGCAATAAATATTAATCTAAACTAAATTTCTCATCTTTTTTAAATGGAAAGGCCTCAAAATTCGACGAATAAATTTTTCATTGACCAATTTTAATATGATAATAACAGTTATTATGAAATAATTAAAATAATAATAAAATATCAAATAAATATAATGAACCAAATATCATGATATACAAAGTTTAAAATGATCTAAAATAATAACAACACAGTAGCAATAAAACAAATACACACAATCAGTTCATTAAAGCAATAAGTACACATAGCAAGAATTGACTTAACTATAACAAAAATAAAGAACTCAAAACCTTTAACAGATATTAACACTTCTTACTGAGAAATAACTTTTAATGACCAAATATTTTGTAAAAGAACATCACATTGCTATTTACACATGAAAAAGTTCATTAATAACCCTTAAATAATTAATAATCTCATAAAAATGATAACAATTTTCTATAAAAGTCAAAAATACACCTGTTCTATATATAATAAAAAGATGTTCATTGTTGATATATAAAACTTAAGTAAAATATTCTTGAGTCCCTATGATTTTTCAATGGGGATGGATAAAAAAAAGATACTAGTGTCATTGTCAAATATTACATTACATAATAAAATAAAAAAGAAAAGAAGAAGCCAGACATATTGGTTCCTAGCTGGGATACACTTAGTCATACTACTTATGACTTTCATGAAGAAATGAGCCAAGGGGATCATTAGGTTTCAACACCCCAACCCCACTTATATTTACTTGGAGAAAGTTAAAAGAGGACAAGGGGTTGATCCAAATCTTACTGAAATATTATATAGTATGTATAAAGTTAAAAGTATATGTATATTGATGTTAATAACCTATGCATACTAAATGTATAAAGTTAAAGTATATGAAAAACTCATGTTCACACAGACTCAATAAAATATGTTTAAATTAATTTAAAATTATTTTCGCTCAATATATAAAAACGATCATCAATCTCAATTTAAAATAATGCATAAATGCATCCAAACTAAATACATGAGCATCATTAATATATTTTTTTTTACGTACAAGAAACTTAATAAGACAATAGATAGCTCAAGAATTCAATAAGACCTCTAACATATTTTGACATCTCCTTCAAATTTGTATATTATGAACTGAACAACAAAATTCTCTATTATATCCATCTTATGAATGTAACACTCTAGAAATTACTAAAATACCCCTAGATAAAAGATTGCTAATAACGCATCTTCCCAAACTCTTTTAATAAATTCGAGGTCGAAAATGTGATCAGCATAAAAAATTGTATAAGAAAATGGTCTTAGTTAATTTTTAAAACAACTGAATCGAAAGATAATTTTTTGGGGCAAAAACGCAAATTCAGAAAAGTGCGCGACATGTCCGCGTCATGGACCTACACTTAATTTTGGTCCTATTATTTTCTACGGGATCAGAAAATTGATCGAAAAGTGATTTACGAAAAATTACACATAAAACGTATTTGATAAATGCGATTTATGTATATTTTTATGAAAAAACAGTTTTTCAACGCGTTTTAACTTTTCAGTCAAAAAAAAGAACTGAAGCGCGACAAGTCCGCATGCGGACTTACCCCGTCATAATATTTAACGTTTAGTTTTAAAAGCAAGGACATTCTAGTATTTTTTCCATCCATCCTAGACTAAAATCATGTCCTTTTGAAGTCGTTTTCAACCCTATATCAATTCCTAAGAAAATCAATAATATATTTTATATAACAATTAATCATGTACCATTGAATGATGAGCATAATTACAAGACATTTTTAAAAAAAAGAATTGAATAAATTTTGTGGGACCTCAGCAGTCCTGGCAGACCGTCCCCGTCTCCTCGTCTCTATCTGAACTGGGACCTCTGGTTGAGGATTCTCAGCAACTAGGGCTGAGACATCTCTCTGTGCAGCTGTTCATTTTGGTGGCATATTCTGCAAACGTGTAACGCACGAATTAGACGAAATTTTCATAAAGTTAAACTCTATCGCACGAACTCATATCATAGAAGAAGGGTAACACTTCCTAATGTCCTAAAGCTTCCTGCTTGTGAAGTATGGAACAAAATATGTCCATAAACAAGACTTTACTAGACACAACTTCATAGACTCCCTAAGACACTTGAACTCTGTGCTCTGATACCAAGTTTGTCACGCCCCGAGGGGTACCCTAGACGTAACTAGCACTCGGAGACTATTGCTAGCCCCCAAGCGAACTACCTAGTCTCATAACATTCATTCAATCAGTTGATCAGCGGAAGATATTAAAGAAATAACCTTAACTATTAGTAAGCTATAAGACTCATCAACTATATTTATCATATGAAACAAGATTAATGAAAGAACTCGGTTTAAAAGGGAAAGGGAAAATGAACCCCCAACATCATCTATCATCTCTTTATGTCTATGAAGCCTCTAAATCTAAAACTAATGTCTAAGAAGGTACCATGACAAGCCTGGCTACTACAATTCAAGAGAATAACTCAAACAGATAAAAGAAAAAACCATCTTCCGAATGCAAGGGACCGAGTCTTTGGCTGAAAGTCTGTGAACCTCAACGATTCACCTGCTGAAGTCCTCTATCTACTAAATCTGTATCATAAAATGATGTAACGCCAAAGGACCATTAGTACATGGAATGTACTGTATGTAAAACGAGCTAAAGTAAATAATATAGGCAAGACAATATGACATAGCATCAACTCATCAGTTACTCAATCTCAGCTCAGAATAAGGAATAGGACACTATCACATCACCATCAGACAAGCCTCATATTATCACATCAACATCATAGTACTATCAATATGGAACCTATCTGGGAGTTTCTCTAAGCGACAACCATCACCTATGAGCCGGTGATAATACAACGAAGAGATGTCGTTGCCGCATCCGTTCAACACCTTGTTGGGATAAAGGGCGAGTCTGTCAGTGGATCTATAAGTTTGTCAAGTCCTCTTTTGGGACAAAGAAAATATTTACTTTCACGGTCCAATCCTTTCCTACGCTGACCATGTAGTTAATGGCTGCGAGTGAGACTCACTTTTTTCCATTCGGGCTCAATACTCCTCCCATGACTCGACTTTCTCATAAACTGTCAATCAATCAAGAATTTCCATCACCTAGCCTCTTCGGGCAAGAGACCTCGACTCATCTCATCAGCTATCATCCTTAGGGCAAGAAACCTCAACTCATCTCATCATCTATCAACTCAAAGAGTAGGATCATTCTTTCAAGATTAGTTTCAATTTCATTTAGACTCTAAGGACACTAATTTCATTAACTTCTGTCATCCACATGTTCATCTCAGGACCCGAACTATAGCAAACAACACACCCAAATGGTCAAGACTCTAGACATTACCCTTAAGTTCATTCTTAAAGTCTTTAGTTAAGGAAATCATGTAAGGTATATAAATAATCATACAATAATTCACTCAAACAATTAATTCAAGATGTGATGATCATCAATTTAAGAAAATATATAGAAATTAAAGATAGTTTTCAAGATAACATTCAAGAATTCACAGACAAGACCCATCACATTCAACTATTCAACCTAATTCAATCAAGGGGGCACATGCATGAGAGAACAATCTCATGTTCTGGGTAGCCTTTACATACCTGGGTTGAAGATTGTCCTGATCTTCTTCAAGAAATCAACCTTCAACTGTAAAG
>DF359587.1:32028-56341 GCA_000787875.1 Solanum virginianum
AGAGCAGGAGGATTTTGTCATATACAGACTTTCGAGTTTGAACCACAAACCTGATGCTATTTCCTCCTCGGCGACCTCAGTGATAATGTCGTCAACGAGACACAGCATAATCGTCGAATGTGCCTTTTCCTCCAGAACGTCCATCTCAGCGTTTTTGGCATCAGTTGCCTTCTTTGACAATGGTGTCCAGAGCCCTTGTTGCTTCAACAGAGCCCGCATCTTAATTTGCCATAAACTGAAACTATTTCTTCCGGTGAACTTGTCGATCTTTACATTCAATGCAGACATCGTTTTGATCAAGAAACAGATCTAGTTCTGATACCAGTTTGTTAGAACAGATGCATATAAACATAGAGAAAATAACAAGAATGAACACAGAATTTAATGTGGTTCACCAACAACGCATCGGCTACGTCCACGAGCAGAGAAGAGATAGTTTATTGATTTGAGGAGTTATCAGAATATAGTGTATTACCAGCTCTTTTACAAAGTGTATATATATATATATATATATATATATATAGGCCTTCATGAGTAAGGAGGCTCAAAACAGAAAGCCTAAGCCCAAAACAGAAAACCTAAGCCCGGAACAACAGATCCCGTATGATATGGAAACAGATTCAAGGTATAAATCTAACAGCAAGGATTGTAATAAGTATAATTTGTTGCCAAAAAAGAAAAAAGGTTATGATCAGTTTTGAATTTGGAGAAAAGACTTTTTACGGGCTGTCTATTTTCGATATTTGACTTATTAGCCCTTTAAGTTTATGGGAAAATTTTGTTTAGACACATCTAATGTTTCTAATTATTAAATAAATAGCTAATAATTTTTTTGATGATATACAATTGTTGGCAGATATTAAGTTTAACAGCTAAACTAACTAACACTAACCCCAATTACCTTAAAATTAACTGATCCTTTTCCGATCAAGAGTACTGTATTTAGATCAATTGTCATGACTTAAATTCAGGTGTGATGACACTTACCTAACCCACCAAGGCAATTCCACCCAACAAAAATAACCCAAAATGATAACAAGCGGAAAATAAATAGTCTATAAGGTAAATAAGCATAGAGAAATCAAAACTACAACCATCTCAGAACTTGTGCCATTTGTATAAACCTCTAATAATAAAAATACTCAAATGAAATACAAATCTCAATGTCTAGTCCTCAAATAGAATAAAACATAATAAATGAAATCCTCGAAGGCCTATCGAAGAGACAAGCAACTATCTTTCAATGTATCGAAAACCTCGATCCTACACTGAAAAATCTAGCAATACGGACAAGGCTCACAACCTACAATAATATAGCAAGGGGTGAGCACCAAACAATAAGGTAGTCAGCAAATAGAAACTAACCTAAGGTAAAGTAATGAAGAACACAAGCACTCCTTACACCCAACCACATATCATCAAACTACACACTTGCAATAAGAAAAGTCCTATTAGAATAATAATACATATACAATAACATATCATAGGACATAGTCACAGAACATACAACAGAATTCTATAAAAAAGTGATACAATAATTTATCAAAGTCACAAGCTTTTACAATGTCCGCATAATCCAATTCTTATAATATATTAGGCTCAAAATTATTATAGTCTTTCAATAATCCAATCTTATCGACATAAAAGTTCCAAAGCATTCACATTCTTAAACATTGTACATATACCAATATCAAAAAGGAATGACATGAGATGAAGTTAAAAAAATGAAATGCAAACCATGTGATGCAATGTAAAATAATTGTGATGCATATCTGTCCTACGATACACATTCACTGATAAAGTCATATCGGATCCCATGGGGGCCTAATGTGATACCCTTTAACTCTATTCTTGCATATATGTATGTTTCAAGCTTTATTCTTATATGTGGGAAGTGGATTAGGGTCATAAGAGACCTCTAGTACTTTGACGAGTTCAAAATTTTCCTATAAATTGAGTTTCTAGTGTTAGATTATACAACAGTCAATTTTAAATGATCACAACTCTTATCACATAGAGATTTAGATGTCCCATAACCTACTAAATTAAAGATCTTTGAATTAACTTTCCAATGCAAGTGAGTTCACCTCATTTGGATACGGAGTCAAATGTTATAGTCATTTTACTACAAACTGCTAGAGCAGGGTATACCTGTGAGATGACATACGGGTCGTGGTTTGAATTACAACCCACTGCTAACTCATGGTAAAAACTCTTGAAAATTTATTTTTTGGTCCTTAATTTGACGAACCCATCTACGGGTCATAGAAACTTCTACTAGTCGTAGAATAGGCTCATGGAATCGATCCAGAGACCTCAAAATTTGCCCAAAACTTTATGAAATAGTTCATATGAGCCATAGGTGGGCCTGTGTATGACTTTGAAAGGTCTTTTAAAAAGCATATTTTGGTTTTTTCCCATCTTTTCAAAGCCTAAACCTTACATTTTTACACCTAAACAAATCCCTAAACATATCAGTTCAACCTTTTTATGCTAAAAATACTCTCTTTAACTTAGAGCAAGGTTTGAGGGAGAAAAAGGATAAGGTTTGAAGATAATCTTGTGAATTCCCCCAAGCTGTTTCAAGATTCAAAACTTTCAGGTATATAAGAATAACTGAAACACGGTTATTATTTTGGGATGATTTGTGTTGTGTTGAATCACCTTGGCAGGCTAGGTTAGTGCCAATACACCCAAATTTTGGTTCTTGAAAATCGATCGATCAACAATACTCTTGATCGGATTAGGATCAGTTAATAGTAAGGTGACATCGTTTTGATCAAGAAACAGATCTACTTGAAAATCGATCGATCAACAATACTCTTGATCGGATTAGGATCAGTTAATAGTAAGGTAGTTAGGGTTAGAGTTAGTTTAGCTATTAAACTTGACAGCTGTCACCAACTGTACGTCATCAAAGAAATAATTAGTTGTTTGTGTGATAATTAGAAATATTAGAATTGTCTAAATAAATTTTCTCATAAATCATAAAGGCTATTAAGCCAAATATCAAAGATAAAATTGCCTGCAAAAAGTCTTTTGTCCGAATTCAAAAGTGATCATAACTTTTTCTCTTTTTTTGTCTTTTGTCCAAATTCAAAATTGATCATAACTCTTCTTCTTTTCTTGTATTTTGTCCAAATTCAAAACTGATCATAACACTTTTTCTTTTTGTCTTTTATCCAAATTCAAAAAGTATCATAACTCTTTTTCTTTTTTTGGCAACAAATTAAACTTATTATAATCCTTGAAAATGGTTAAATGTGTCAGCATCTTTATCCACCATTGATTTGCTCTTTCATCCAACAGTGTACAAGTTCAATCCTCGTGACTCTCTTTTCATTGGTTGTGTTACAATCCCCATGGCCTATAAAATGCAAAAATAGGACTGCATTAGGAACTCACATAAACAAACATAACAAAACTTATTTCTTTAAGTAGTGAAAATAACAAATGGCTGCTACAAAAAATGTCTCGCTCCCCCAGTAACAAAACAAGTCTCCAATTTCCAGTTGGTCGTATAGCCAGGTTCGTGAAAGCTGGGAGGTATGCTAAATGTGTTGTTACTGGAGCTCTAGTGTTTCTTGTTTCTGTTCTTGAGTACCTCGTTATTGAGGTGATTTTTTTCTAATTTTTTTTCTTTTGATATATAAAGTTTCTAGGGTTTGTGATATTTGAATTTCACATATCGATGATTGTTTGTAGGTACTTGAATTTGTTGGAAACACTGCAAGGGATAACAAAAAGACTCGGGTCATTCCAAGGCACATTAAATTTGCTATTCAAAATGAGAATGAGCTGAACAAGTTGCTTAGAGATATGACGATAATCGTCACATCTCTAAGCAACTTTTTCAGTTCATCCTCATTCTGAACTTCCACTTGAATGTACCTTGGAATGATCTGAGTCTTCTTTTTATCCCTTGCAGTGCTTCCAGCCAATTCAAGTACCTACAAATAATCACAGATATGTGAAATTCAAACATCACAAACCCTAGAAACTTAACATATCAAAAGAAAAAAAATCAAAATTCACCTTAACAACAAGGTACTCAAGAATAGCTGCAAGAAACACTGGAGCTCCAGCAACGACCCATTTGTCATACCTCTCACATTTTAGGAACCTGGCTATACAACGAACTGGAAATTTGAGACCAGCTTTGCTACTGCGGGAACAAGACTTTTTGTAGAAGCCATTTGTTATTTTCACTTCTTAAATAAAAAACAAGTTTTGTTATATGTATTTGAGTTCTTAATGTAGTCCTATTTTGCAATTTTATAGGCCATGGAATTATAAGACAAACAATGAGAAAAGAGTCAAGAGGATTGACTTTGTATGTCGTTAGATGAAAGAGCAAATCAATAGTGGATAAAGATGCTAACACATTAAACCATTTTCAAGGATTATAATAAGTTTAATTTGTTGCCAAAAAAGAAAAAAGGTTATGATCAGTTTTGAATTTGGACAAAAGACTTTTTACGGGCTATTTTATCTTTGATATTTGGCTTAATAGCCCTTTAAATTTATGAGAAAATTTTGTTTAAACACATCTAGTATTTCTAATTATTAACAAATAGCTAATAATTTCTTTGATAATGTACAATTGTTGGCAGCTGTAAAGTTTAACAGCTAAACTAAGTAACACTAACCCTAATTATCTTAAAATTAATTGATCCTTTTTCCGATAAAGAGTATTGTATTTAGATCAATTGTCATGACTCGAAATTCTGGTGTGATGGAACTTACCTAACCCACCAAGGCGATTCAACTCAACAAAAATCAACCCAAAATGATAACAAGAGGAAAATAAACAGTTTATAAGGTAGATAAGCAAAGAGGAATCAAAACTACAACCATCTCAGAACAGGTATCATATGTATAAGCCTCTAATAATCAGAATACTCAAGTGAAATACAAGTCTCAATGTCTAGTCCTCAAATAGAACAAAAAATAAGAAATGGAATCCTTGAAGGCCTATTGAAGAGACAAGCAACTATCTTTCCATGTATCAAAAAGCTCGATACTAAACTGAAAAATCTAGCAAAATGGACTGGGCTCACAACCTACAATAATATAGCAAGGGGTGAGCACCAAACAACAAGGTAGTCAACAAATAGAAACAAACCTAAAGTAAAGTAATAAAGAACACAAGTACTCCTATCCACCCAACCGCATACCGTCGAACTACACACTTGCAATAAGAAAAGTCCCAACAGAATAACAATACGTATGCAACAACATATCATAGGACATAGTCACAGAACATACAACAAAATTCCATAAACAAGTGATACAATAATTTATCAAAGTCACAAGCTTTCACAATGTCCGCATAATCCAATTCTCATAATATATTAGGCTCAAAATTATTATAGTCTTTCAATAATCTAATATTATCTACATAAAAATTCCAAAGAATTCACATTCTCACACATTATACATATAACAATATTAAGAAGGAATGATATGAGATGAAGTGAATGAAATGAAATGGAAACCAAGCATCTTTATCCACCATTGATTTGCTCTTTCATCCAACAGTGTACAAGTTCAATCCTTGTGACTCTCTTCTCATTGGTTGTGTTATATGTATATATGTTTCAAGCCTTACTCTTATATGTGGGAGGTGGATTAGGGTCATAAATGACCTCTGGTACTTTGTCGAGTTCAAAAACTTTCCGATAAATTGAGTTTCTAGTGTTAGATTATACAAGGTTCAACTTTAAATGATCATAACTCTTATCACATAGAGAATTAGATGTCTCATAATCTACCAAATGATATATCTTTGAATTAACTTTCCAACGCAAGTGATTTCACCTCTTTTGGATTTCAGAGTCAAATATTATTGTCATTTTACTACAAACTGCCAGAGCAAGGTATACCTGCGAGATGACATATGAGTTGTGGTTTGAATTACAACCCATCTACTAACTTGTGGTAAAAACTCCTGAAAATTTATTTTTTTGTCCCAGATTTGACGGACCCATCTACGGGTCTTCTACTGGTCGTAGAATATGCTCACGAAATCGATCCAGAGACCTCAAAATTTGGCCTAAACTTTACAAAATAGTTCATACGAGCCATAGGTGGGCCTGTGGATGACTTTGAAAGGTCTTTTAAAAAGGGTATTTTTGTTTTTTCCCATCTCTTCAAAGCTTAAACCTTACATTTTTACACCTAAATAAATCCCTAAACATATCAGTTCAACCTTTTTACACTAAAAATACTCTTTCTAACTTAGAGCAAAGTTTTGAGGGAGAAAAAGTCTAAGTTTTAAAGATAATCTTGTGAATTACCCCAAGCTATTTCAAGATTCAAAACTTTCAGGTATGTAAGAATAACCAAAAGACGGTTATCATTTTGGGTTGATTTGTGTTGTGTTGAATCACCTTGGTGGATCAGGTCAGTGCCAATACACTCGAATTTCGGTTCACGACAATCGATCCATCAATAATACTCTTGATCGGATTATGATCAGTTAATTATAAGGTAGTTAGGGTTAGAGTTAGTTGGTTTAGCTGTTAAACTTGACAGATGTCACCAATTGTATGTTATCAAAGAAATAATTAGTTATTTCTTTGATACTTAGAAATATTAGAAGTATGTAAAAAATATTTCTCATAAAGTTTAAGGGCTATTAAGCAAAAAGGTTATGATTAGTCTAAACAAAATTTTCTCTAATTAGAAAAAAGGTTATGATCAGTTTTGACTTTGGACAAAAGACTTTTTACAGGCAATTTTATCTTTTATATTTGGCTCAATAGCCCTTAAAATTTATGAGAAAATTTTGTTTAGACACTTCTAATATTTCTAATTATTAAACAAATAGCTAATTATTTCTTTGATGATGTACAGTTGTTGTCAGCTTTCAATTTTAACAACTAAACTAAATAATTGAACCCTAATTACCTTACAATTAACTGATCCTTATGCGATCAAGAGTATTGTTGTTGGATTGATTACCATGACCTAAAATTCAGGTGTGATGGCACTTATCTAACTCACCAAGGCGATTCAACCCAACAAAAATCAACCCAAAATGACAACAAGCGGAAAATAAACAGTCTATAAGGTTGATAAACATAGAGGAACCAAAACTACAACCATCCCAGAACTGGTGTCATATGTATAAGCCTCTACGAATTAGAATACTTAAATAATATACAAGTCTCAATATGTAGTCCTCAAATAGAACAAAACATAAGAAATAGAATCCTCGAAGGCCTATCGAAAAGACAAGCAGCTATCATTCAATGGATCAAAAAGCTCGATCCTAAACTAAAAAATCTAGCAAGGTGACTGGGCTCACAATCTACAAAAATATAGCAAGGGGTGAACACCAAACAACAAGTTACTCAACCGATAGAAACTTACCTAAGGTAAAGTGATGAAGAATACAAGTACTCCTATCCACCCAACAACATACCTTCAAACTACACACTTGCACTCAGAAAAGTCCTAGCAGAACATCAATACATATACAACAACATATCATAGGACATAGTCACAAAACATACAACAAAATGTCGTAAACAAGTGATACAATAATTTATAAAAGTCCCAAGCTTTCACAATGTCCACATATCTAATTCTCACAATATATAAGGCACAAAGTTATCAACATATTTTATAGTCTTTCAATAATCCAATCTTATCTATATAAAAATTCCAAAGCATTCACACTCTCACACATTATAAATATACCAATGTCAAGAAGGAATGATATGAGATGAAGTGAATGAAATAAAATGCAAGCCATGTGATGCAATATAAAATAATCGTGATACAGATCTATCCTATGATACACATTCGCTGATAACCTCAGATCAGAACTCATGAAGGCCTCATATGATACCCCATAACTCAATTCTTGCATGTACGTATGTTTCAAGCCTCATTCTTATATGTGGGAAGTGGATTAGGGTCATAACAGACCAATAGTACTTTGCCGAGTTCAAAACTTTCCTATAAATTGAGTTTGTAGTGTTAGATTATACAAGGGTCAACTGTAAATGATCATAACTCTTAGCATATAAAGAATTATGTATCACATGATCTATTAAAATGAAAGGTCTTTAAATTAGCTTTCCAATGCAAGTGATTTCAGATCCTTTAGAGTCTGGAGTTAAATGTTATAATCGTTTTACTACAGACTGCCAGAGCAGGGTATACCTACGAGATGACATACTGGTCATGGTTTGAGTTACGGCCCGTTTGCTAACTCGTGATAAAAACTCTTAAAAATTTATTTTTTCATCTCAGGTTTGACGAACCCATTTACAGGTTGTAGAAACTTCTACGGGTAGTAGAATAGGCTCGTGGAATCGATTTAGAGACCTCAAAATTTGCTAACAACTTTATGAAATGGTTCCTACGAGCCGTAGGTGGGCCTGTGGATGACTTTGATAGCTTTTTAAAAAGGGTATTTTGGTCTTCTTCCACCTTTTCAAAGCCTAAACCTGATGTTTTTACACCTAAATAAATCCCTAAACATATCAGTTCAACCTTTTAATACTAAAAGTACTCTCTCTAACTTAGAGCAAGGTTTCAAGGGAGAAAAAGGTTAGGGTTTGAAGATAATATTATGAATTCCCCCAAGCTATTTCAAGATTCAAAACTCTCAGGTATGTAAGGCTATGCAAAACACAGTTATGTTCTTCTATGTGCCCCATAACCCGAATTGATGGATTTGTGAGTCAATTGAATCTCTCATGAATGTTTTTTGAAGCTTTCTCTAAAATCCTCATGTATTTCTACCTGATCTTCCATGATTTAATATTTTTATAAATTAAATATTTGAAATAGATGATTTTTCCTTACTATATGAACCCTAGCATGAATTCTTATTTTTTTTTTACATATTTCACTTAAATGGGTATGCATGATTATAATTTGAGCCTAAAAAGTCTATGGAGTCCCTAAATGCTTTAAGTATACTTTAATTTTCCTGAATCTTATAGTTAGAATGATGCATGATAAAGTTTTTATGAATCAAGAGCTGAAGCTTAAAAGAATGTAACAAAAGAGTTGATAGTTGATGTGATAAATTGAGTTGACAAATGTCCAATGAGACTAGATGAATGAGTAAATTATAGGGTTGATACCTTGTGAGCATATTGAGTCTTGGGAGGAGTATTGAGCATCAAATTGAGTAAGAGTAAGTCCAACACAAACTCAATAACTACATAGTCGGCGTAGGAGATGCTTGAACCATAAAATAGGATGTTTCCTACTGTCCCAAAAAGAGGACTTGATGGTACTGATTTTGGATCCAGTAATGGGATGTTCTATACCCTGGCAAGGTATTAGATTGATGTGGCAACGACATCGTATTATTGTATCATCACCAACTAATAGATGATGGTTGTCGGTTAGAGAAACTCCCAAATAGGCCTTGATAGTACTCTAAGTGGATTGGACATAGATGGTACATTAGTGGTCATTGTCTAAATGGCATTCTTACTTTACACTCTTGACTAGCTGATCAGAGGTAAAATTAGCAGTTGATCCATCAATTTCTACCTCAATATCAACCTCAGACTGTCTGAATTCAGTTATATTTTCAACATTAACATCTAATTCACTATCCTTAACAGCAAACAGGTTTATAACATCAAATCTATCATTAAAAAAGGATAATAATGTCCTAATACCCTCATCACCTTCAACTTCGTAGAATTTTCCAGAAGGGAAAGATGCAATTAATTGTTGAACACCCACATATCCTAATTTATCAATGTATTCATTAGTAATATCTATAAAAGATAAGAGATCAGAATCATTTAGGCGCTCTAATCCATTCTCCACCATAGTGAAATACCAAATCAACCAGAACCATTTTAGATAACCTGAAATGAATTACAAAAAATATACTAATATATATATTAGAAGAATAAATAGAAAAAACCATAAGGAAAGATAAAGCAAGAAAAATTAGAAAAAAACAAGCACACAAAGACAATAAACAAATTAAAAGCAATAACTTTTTAAAGTTGAGACCACATTTATGAATAAAACATTGGGACCACATTCCAATTTGTTACATCACATTCCTAAGCTAATATTTAAATTCACCTTATACCCCGAAAACCTAAACCACCTCTTACAAAATTCCAAACCCTAAACCACCTATTACAAAACCCGCCAAATTGTAACATGCAAATCTGACACAGAAAGAATAACCAAAAATTCGTATAAAGATTAAACAATAAATCATAAAAGAGAAAGACAATGTTATAGATTACAACATGCAAATGAAAAAGTAGGTTGTATATAATCAGAGGAAACCCAAAAACCCTAACCCTAACCCATAATTCAAAGAAAACAGACACCAACTCTAAGTTGTTTAACCAAATCAAAGGAAACCCACAAACCCTAAGTAGTTCAACCAAATAACAAATCCATAACTGACAAAGTTATATAACAAAACTCGTAAAAGAAAAATTCACAACTCAGTAAGTTAAAATTTAAACAAAACCTCATAAATAAAACACGTAATCCCATAAACAAAACCCATAAAACCATAAACAGAACTCGTAAACCCATAAACAAAACCCATAAATCAAGTAAACCTACTTTAATCTCATACTTTTATGGCGTCTTGTAGATATTCAGTCGATATTAAGCGCTTAGAAACTCAGACGCTTAGGAAGTTATTCAGATGACGCTTAGATATTTGTTCAGACGCTTAGGAAGAAAAAAGGTTCGCTCAGAGGAGTATGTGAGAAATGGTTGGGTTTATGTTTTATTTGGTATATAATTTAGGACAGGTTAGGTTGAGATTGGGTATAATAAAAAGAATGGGTTAAATTAGGCTATTTGGGGCATTCCGTCCAATTAGGAGCATAGGTGGTGAGAATTGTAATGGCGAGGGTATAATAAATTCGTTTTAACGGCAGGGATATAGTCAAACAATACTCAATACTTGAGGGGTATTTTTGACATTTTCTATATTTAAATCACAGGTAACTTCTCATGTACTTATATCCCAAACTAGATCTCCATTAAATAATCCCCAAGTGAATTCATATGTATCAAATTCCCAATTAAATTCCTACATAAGTATATCCCTAATTAAATTCCCATGAAAAAATCCACAGGAATATCCATACGTATGTCTGCATGCGGATTTTCCTTCAGTTACTCAAAGATATTATTTTTTTTATTTTCTTGTTATGTCTTCATGCGGATTTTCCTTCAGTTACTCAAAGATATTATTTTTTTGATTTTCTTGTTGTATATACCTAAAAATTTACATGTGAAAATCTTATTTGCAATCATCTTTCTCAAAAAAAAACTTGTGGATAAATTTTTTGCGCATAATCCTAGTGAATTACCAACAGATATTTTTGGGAAAAACTAATCCACATGTAAAAATTGTCAATTTGTTGGATTTTTATGTTTTGGCATAAAAATCTGCAGGTAATATCTTGTATGGACATTGTGAATCTGCATAAAGATATATATTGAGAGAATTGAATTATGTGGATATTGTGAAAGCTAGTGACTTTGATAAATTAATGTATCACATGTTTAAGGAATTTTGTTGTATGTTCTGTGTCTATGTCCTATGATATGTTGTTGTATACGTGTTGTTGTTCTGCTGGGACTTTTCTGAGTGCAAGTGTGTAGTTTGAGGATATGTGGTTGGGTGGATAGGAGTACTTGTGTTCTTCATTGCTTTACCTTAGGCTAGTTTCCACTTGCTGAGCACCTTGTTGTTTGGTGCTCACCCATTTCCACATTAAAGTAGGTTGTGAGTCCAATCCATCTTACTAGATTTTTCAGTTCAGGATCAAGCTTTTGGATCCACTGAAAGGTAGTTGCTTGTCTCTTTGGTAGGCCTTCGAGGATTCCATTTCTTATGTTTTGTTCTATTTGAGGACTAGACATTGTGAATTGTATTTCATTTGAGTATTCTGATTGTTAGAGGCATATACATGTGACACAAGTTATGGGATGTTTGTACGTAGTTTTGATTCCTCTATGCTTACCTACCTTATTAGACTGTTTATCTTCCACTTGGCAGCAGTCAACAACTGTACATCATCAAAGAAATAATTAGTTGTTTGTTTGATAATTCGATATATTAGAAGTGTCTAAAAAACTTTTCTCACAAATTTAAAGGGCTATAAAACAAAATATCAAAGATAAAACTGCCCGAAAAGTGTCTTTTGTCCAAATTCAAAACTAATCATAACTCTTTTTCTTTTTTTGTCTTATATCCAAATTCAAAACTAATCATAAATCTTTTTCATTTTTTGGCAACAAATTAAACTTATTATAATCCTTGAAAATGATTAAATGTGCCAGCATCTTTATCCACCATTGATTTGATCTTTAATTAATGGTGTACAAGTTCAATCCTCGTGACTCTCTTCTCATTGGTTGGGTTATAATCCTCATGGCCTATAAAATGCAAAAATAGGACTACATTAGGAACTCACATACACAAAACAAAATATTTTTTATAAGTAGTGAAAAGAACAAATGGCTACTACAAAAAAATCTCGCTCCCGCAGCAACAAAGTAGCACTCCGATTTCCAGTTGGTCGTATAGCTAGGTTCTTGAAAGGTGGGAGGTATGCCAAATGTGTTGTGGCTGGAGCTCTGGTGTTTCTTGCTGTTGTTCACGAGTACCTTGTTGTCGAGGTGAATTTTTCTACTATTTTTTCTTTTGATATGGCAAGTTTCTAGGTTTTGTGATATTTGAATTTCGCATATCTATGATTGTTTGTAGATACTTGAATTGGCTGGAAACACTGTAAGGGATAAGAAGACTCAGATCATTCCAAGGTACATTCAATTGGTTGTTTGGAATGATGATGAACTGAAGAAGTTGCTTAGAGATATGAGCAGGAATTTTAATTGTCAACTAGAAAAGTGTTAATTACCTGGGAATTTTACCAAGGACTTTTTTCACGGATAATTCGCATCTTTTAACACTCTTATTTCTTTCCTCATGATCAGAAAGCACAGTAGCAGTGGGCGATCATTTGCAATCGTCACATCTCTAAGCAACTTATTCAGTTCATCATCATTCCAAACTGCCAATTGAATGTGCCTTGGAATGATCCAGCTAATTCAAGTACCTACAAACAATCACAGATATGTGAAATTCAAAAATCACAAACCCTAGAAACTTGACATATCAAAAGAAAAAGAATAGAAAAATTCACCTCAACAACAAGGTACTCAAGAACAGCAGCAAGAAACATCGAAGGTCCAGTAACGACACATTTGGCATACCTCTCAGATTTCAACAACCTGGCTATATGACCAACTAGAAATTGGAGACCTATTTTGCTACTGCAGGAACAAAACTTTTTTGTAGCAGCCATTTGTTATTTTCACTACTTAAAAATAACAAGTTTTGTTGTGTGTATGTGAGTTCCTAATGTAGTCCTATTTTGGAATTTTATAGGCTATGGGAATTATAACACAACCAATGAGAAGAGAGTCACAAGGATTGACCTTGTATGCCATTGGATGAAAGAGCAAATCAATGGTGGATAAAGATGCTGCCACATTTAATATTTTCAAGGATTATAATAAGTTTAATTTATTGCCAAAAAAGAAAAAAGGTCATGATCAGTTTTGAACTTGGACAAAAGACTTTTTATTGGGAATTTTATCTTTAATACTTGGATTAATAGCCCTTTAAATTTATAAGAAAATTTTGTTGAGACACTTCTAATATTTCTAATTATTAAACAAACAGCTAATTATTTCTTTGATGATGTATAGTTGTTGGCAGCTGTTGAGTTTAACAGCTAAACTAACTAATTCTAACCCTAATTACCTTACAATGAACCGCTTCTTTTCCGATCAAGAGTATTATTGTTAGATCAATTATCATGACCTCAAATTCGGGTGTGATGACACTCACCTAACCCACCAAGGCTATTCAACCAAAAAAAATCATCCCAAAATGATAACAAGCAGAAAATAAATAGTCTATAAGGTAGATAAGCATAGAGGAATCAAAACTACACCATCCCAGAATTGGTGTCATATGTATAATCCTCTAATAATCAGAATAATCAAATGAAATACAAGTATCAATGTCTAGTCCTCAAATAGAATAAAATATAAGAAATGGAATCCTCGAAGGCCTATCAAAGATACAAGCAGCTACCTTTCAATAGATCCAAAAGCTCAATCCTAAACTGAAAATCTAGCAAGACAGACTGGGCTCACAACCTACAAAAATATAGTAAGGGGTGAGCACCAAACAACAAGGTACTCAACAAATGGAAACTAACCTAAGGTAAAGTAATAAAGAACATAAGTACTCCTATCCACCCAACCACATATCATCAAACCATATACCGTCAAACTACATACCTACACTTAGAAAAGTTCCAGCAGAACAACAACACATATACAACAACATACCATAGGACATAGTCAAAGAACATACAACAGAATCATAAAGTAGTGATATAACAATTTATCAAAGTCACAAGCTTTCACAATGTCCACTTAATCCAATTCTCATAATATATAAGGCTGAAAATTATCAACATATTTTGTAGTCTTTCAATAATCCAATCATATCTATATAAAAATTCCAAAGCATTCACATTCTCACACATTATACATATACCAATATCAAGAAGGAATGATATGAGATGAAGTGAATGTAATGAAATGCAAACCAGGTGATGCAATGTAAAATAATCATGATGCATATCTGTCAACGATACACATTCACTGATAAACTCAGATCGGAACCCATGGGGGCCTCTTGTGACATCTCATAACTCTATTCTTGCATCTATATATGTTTCAAGCCTAATTGATATATGTCATAAGTGGTTTAGGGTCATAAGAGACCTCTAGTACTTTGTCGAGTTCAAAACTTTCCTATAAATTGATTTTCTAGTGTTAGATTATACATAAGTCAACTTTAAATTATCATAAATCTTAGCACATAGAAAATTAGGTGTCTTATGACCTACCAAATGAAAGGCTTTTGAATTATCTTTCCAACGCAAGTGATTTTACCTCTTTTGAAGTTTGGAGTCAAATATTGTAGTCATTTTACTACAGACTGCTAGAGTAGGGTGTACCTATGAGATGGCATATGAGTTGTGGTTTTAGTTACGGCCCGTTAGCTTACTCGTGGTAAAAACTTCTAAAAATCTATTTTTGGTCCCAGATCTGAAGGACCTATCTATGGGTCGTAGAAACTTCTACACACCATAGAATAGGCTCGTGGAATCAATCTAGAGACTTCGAAATTTGCCAAACACTTTACAAAATAGTTTCTACGAGTCATAGGTGGGCCTGTGGACGACTTTGATAGCTTTTTATAAAAGGGTATTATGATAATTTTTTCCACCTTTCCAAAGCCTAAACCTGATATTTTTACACCTAAATAAATCCCTAAACATATTAGTTCAACCTTGTTACACTAAAAATACTCTCTCTAACTTAGAGTAAGGTTTCAAGGGGAGAAAAAGTCTAGGGTTTGAAGATAATCTTGTGAATTCCCCCAAGTTGTTTCAAGATTCAAAACTTCCAAGTATGTAAGGCTAATCAAAACATGAGTATGTTCTTCTATGTGCCCCATAACCCAAATTGATGTAGTTATGAGTGAATTGAGTTTTCCATGAATGTTTCTTGAAGGTTTCTCAAAAATCCTAATGTATTTCTATATGATCTTTCATGAATTACTGTTTTTATGAATTAAATACTTGAAATAGATGATTTTGTGTTACTATATGAACCCTAGCATGAATTCTTTTTATTTTTACATATTTCACTTAAATGGGTATGCATGAGTATAATTTGAGCCTAAAGAATCTATGGAGTCCCTAAATGCTTTAACTTTACTTTTGTTTTCCTGAATGTTATGAGTTAGAATGATGCATGATAAATTCTTTATGAATCAAGAGTTAAACCTTAAAAGAATGTAACCAAAGAGTTTATAGTTGATGTGATAAACTGAGTTAACAAATATCCAATGAGACTAGATGGATGAGTTAACCATAGGGTTGATGTCGTATAAGCATATTGAGTCTTGGGAGGAGTATTGAGCACCAAATTGAGTATGAGTAAGTCCAACTCGAACTCAATAACTACGTAGCCTGCATATAAGAGGATTGAACCGTAAAATCAGTTTTTTCCTATTATCCTAAAAAGAGGACTTGATGTTACTGATTTTGGATCCACTGATGGGATGTCCTATATCTTGGAAAGGTATTGAATGGATGTATCAATGACATCTCTTTGTGGTATCATCACCGGCTCATAGATGATGGTTGTCGATTAGAGAAACTCTCAAATAGGCCTTGATAGTACTCTGAGTGGATTGGACATAGATGGTAGATGAGTGATCATTGTCTAAATTGCATTCTTACTTTAGACTCTTGACTAGTTGATTGAGTTTCATACTTTTTTAGTTGAGCTATTTGAGTTGATGTTATTCTTTCTTTACATGTTTCATTCTGCCATTTTACATACTCATACATTTCACATACTAAGGTCCATTTGGGCCTGCATCTTTTCATGATGCAGAAATAGGTATTAGCAGTCATTAACAGATGCCCTATTAAGGACCTATTTTTATTCAGCTGACTGGTGAGTCCTCCCCTGCTTTCGGAGGATATCATGTTTTTGTTCTAGCTTTGAGTTTAGACTTATTTCATTTTAGTTAGAGGTAGCCATGGGTCTGTTATTGGCACCATTTAGTCAGATATTCTAGAGGTTTCATAGACTAGACTGTTGAGTTATGACTGGATTATATTTTTGACTAGTTTCTTTCATACTAGTCTTACTTTGTTGATGGATATATTGTTTGGCACTTGACCTTTAATTATTGTTTTGTCATTGCTTTTCATTCAGTATTTCTTAATTATTGATATCTTCCACTATTAGATTGTGATTTTGGGCCTTTGGCCTTTATTTATCATTTGTCATTGCTTTTTGTTTAGTATTTCTAATTCATTGATATCCTTCACTTGTGATTGAACGAATGTGATGAGGCTGAGTGGTTCACTTAGCGGCTAGAAATAGTCTCTGAGCGACGGCCACGCCAAGGGTACCCTCCCAGGGCATGATATCTCACATAGACCATGTATTTGCCGGAACCTTTTCCCTTTGGCATTTACTTTCACATCTAGCCGGAACCATTTCCCTTTGGCTTTTCTTTTCTTTTTCTAGCTAGAACCATTTCCCTTCAGCTTTTCATATCTTTTCTTTTTCTTGTAGAACCATTTCCTTTCGGCTTTTAATCGTCACTGGCACAAGCAAGCATGTTCATAGGACAAATAATCATGTTCATAAGTATGTGTGTATGCAAGATGTCCACTTGAGTCATTTTATATAACATTCAAGTCTAAATATTTCAGAAATCCTCAATTATTCACAATGCAATCTTATAATCATCACAATCTCAATGTCAACATCAAGTAATTCACAATTCTCACAATTATAGCATAAGTACAAGGATTTACAACATTTACAACTACCCAAATGAATTCCCATGATCAAGGCCTACAATAACACAACTCTATCCCAATTCATGTCCCAAATCACCCAATTTCATGTACATAGAAGCATACAAGGTTCAATCATACTTAACAAAAGGTTAGAAGTCCACCTGCCTCAGAAGAAGTCCCAAATCAAGTCAAATCCAAATCTTTCCCCTTTATACAATACTTTGAACCACCATAATATATTGAAATATGATATTACAATCACCTAATGAATTTAATGACACTAAATCAATCAATTTGAGAGAAAAATGCAAAATGGTAAAAAATCCCATACCAGAAAAAGTGCTAGAAAACTAAAAATTAATACATGAAAACATTCCTCGAGTGATAAGGATTCCGACGATGAAAATGGAGTTAAAATAGGGTAGAAATCAGCAACTTAGTATTAGGAATCAAAGTCCAAAAATCCCTCAAAATTTTCAATTAAAAACCCAAATTTCTAAGTTAAAAACATAATTTAATGAATGAAAATTAAAGAAATAGGTTAGAAAATAGTTACCCAGTAGAGTCACCTTGAAAAACCTTGAAGAATCTCTCAAAAAAGAAGCTTGGAAGTTTGAAAATGGAGGAAAAGGTCAAAACCCGTCACTTAAAAGTGACACACTGTTCAGGCAAAAATTGTACTAAGCAAACACTTGAAAGGATTTGCGAATGCAGAGCATACATGCCAGCTAGCCTCCGCAAATGTGAAGTGCAAGAGTCAAGGCCTCCGGGAATGCAGAGATGGAGACGTGTACGTGGAGAACAAGCTAGTTGTACCAGATATCAGCTAAAGACAACACATATAAAACACGAAAAAGACCCTTGGGATTCGGGAACCCTGTGAACACAAACCAAACATGTAACCCTACCAGAAATGATGTTATAAACTTAATGGAATCATCAGGATTCAAGTTCGGGACCTCCTTGGCCTAGAACCTGATAAAACTCAAAGAAACTAGTTAGAACATAAAATACCCAAACTGCCCTTAGAAGCTCTAAAAAATACAAAGAGACCATTTCTAGAGTTAGTTTCACCACCCGAAACCACAGGAACTTTCAAAATTTTCATTCGAGCTTTTGAACTCTGAATATTGACCAAAGTCAAACAATGATCCAAAATCAACTGAAAATCAACTTTGGATCTAAAATCTTTGTTTTAACTAAAAGTTTAAAACATCCTTGGGCAAAGGTCGCTCCTCAACCCGAATAGTTATGAGATTCTAAAATCTTTGTTTTAACTAAAAGTTTAGTTCTGAAAGTTCTCCCAGACCAGATTCGCTATTTTGGAGATGGTGGAATCCATGAAATTGAATTCCAGCACTTGAAACTCAAGATGACCACAAAATTCAAAATTTCTACTTTTAAGTGTTTAAAAACTCTTTTTAGAGCAAAACTCTAACCTTTTACAAGATTTTTTTCAAAATATAACATTTAGACTCAACAAAAAATGATTCAAGGCAACTTTTAGGGAGGACAAAATGGTAATTTTATCGAGAATGACAAAAATAACCTTCGAGGCATTACGTCATCCACCACTAAAAACTATGTTCATCCTCAAACATGAGATAAGGAACATTCCTGAAGGCTCAAAAATCTAGGGGGTATGGTATCAAGCACGCATATCCCTCTCCTCACTCTCGGGCCTGTGGGTCCACTGAACCTTTATTGAAACTATCTCCTAAGTCCTCAACTTTCTCACCTGCCTATCTAATGTGGCCACCAGCTTCTCCTCATAAGTCAAATCTAAGCTCAACTCAACTGAATCCATGGCAATAACATGAGATTTATCAGGGATGTTACGCCGCAGCATCGAGAAATGAAACACAATATGAACTTAAGATTGATATGGTGGCAAGGAAAGTCTATAAGCCATCTCTCCTACTCTATCCAAAATCTCAAAAGGACCAATAAACCTTAGACTGAGCTTGCCCTTCTTCTCGAATCTCATAACACCCTTCAAGGGTGAGACCTTTAACCATACAATGTCACCAACCATGAACTCCAAAGGTTAAACCTGCTTATCAGCATAACTCTTATGGCAACACTAAGTTGTAACCAACCTACTCTAAATCAATCGCACTTGTTCTAGGTCATCCCTCAGCATATCCAAACCCATGCTCTCCACTACTACTGAGTCAAATCATCCGATAGGTGATCAACATCTCTGGCCATACAAGGCCTTAAAAGGAGCCATCTGAATGTTGGATTGGTAACTGTTATTGTATGCAAACTCTGTCAAGGGCCAAGTGCTAAATCCATTTGGCACCAAATCAATGACACATGCCTGAAGCATATCCTTTAACACCAGAATGATCCTCTTGGACTACCTATCAGTCTTGAGATGAAAAGTTGTACTCAAATCCAAATGAGTACCCAATCCATACTGTAACGCTCTCCAAAAGTGGGATGTATACAATGAGTCGTGATCTGATATAATGGAAATTGGAACCCCATGAAGTCTCATAATCTGACTAATATAGAGCTAAGCCAATTTCTCGATTGTGAACTTCACCTTGACCAGAATTAAGTAGGCAAACTTAGTTTATTGGTCCACCACCACCCACATGGAATTGAAGCCACAAACTGTAGGAGGTAAACCAACCACGAAGTCCATGGTAATGTGTTCCCATTTCCACTTAGAATGGCCATCTACTGAAGCATTGCACCTAGTCTCAAATGCTCTCATTTGACCTACTGACATATCAAGCACCTAGCCACAAAATTTGATATATCTCTTTTCAAGCCACACCACTGGTAATGCTAACTCAACTCATAATACATCTTCGCTATCCTCGGGTGAATAGAATATCTAGCATAATGAGCCTCATCTAGGATCAATCTGATCAAATCACCTACCTTAGGCACACAAATCTTGCCTCTGGTCCTCAATACACCTTAGAATCAAGTTTGGCTTCCTTGGCTTCCCCTCTAACCACCTTGTCACAAATCTGACATGGTTTCTCATCATCAAACTGTCGACTCCTAATCTGATCCATCAAGGAAGACCGAGATTCAAAGCAAATACCACCAACTTCAAAAAGTTACAATCTCACTAACCCATTATCTAACCTCTAAACATCCTTGGGCAAAGGTCGCTCCTCAACCCGAATAGTTATGAGATTCCCTATACTAGAAGCCTTTCTACTCAAAGCATCAGCCACCATATTGGTTTTTCCTAGGTGATATAAGATGGTCACATCATAATCTTTCAAGAGCTTAATCCACCTTTTATGTCTCGAATTTGGGTCCTTCTGGCTAAAAATGTACTGTAAGTTACAATGATCGTTGAAGATATCACAATGAACACCATATAAATAATGTCTCCATAGCTTCAACATAAATACAATAGCTGCCAACTCCAAGTCATGGGTAGGGTAGTTTTTGTCACGACCCAACCCCGTAGGCCGTGACTAGTGCCCGAATGGGCACCCAAACACAATCACCAAACCAAATTTCCAAATAGATAGCTGATGCCAACAGAAATATCAAACCTATTATCAAATCTTATCAAACATACTTAACATATTTAAAGTTTTTAAGAAAACTTCCAGATAGATTTACTTATGCATCTCAGATTATCCAAAAATGACTTGCATATCGAAATATGTCAACCGAGACCAAATAGAATGCACAGAGTATCATGTATGCAAATATGGGCCGACAAAGCCGCTATGGCGGGCAAAACCGCCTATCAAACATACCAAACAGATTATGTAGGTTTAATCAGACAAACTAGGCACAACCCACACGTGTATGTATCCACAGACCTCTAAACAGACTGAACGAATCATAGGAGGGGACAGGGCCCCGTCGTACCCCTGAATAGATATATATAATGCAACGAACAAAAAGGTACATATATACCAAAAGTGGGCTCCGGAGTAAGGGAGCACTTCAAACCGCAGAAGGATGTCCTAAGCTGAGGGGTCACCAAACTATATGTCAGTACCTACGGGCATGAACACAACCCCCGAAGAAAAGAGAGTCAGTACGAAATATGTACCGAATATGTAAAGCAGAAGATGCAAGATATAAATCAGAGTAATAATCCAAAACAGAAGTATAGAAGTCAAATGCATATCTAAAACATCAAATATTTAGTAAAAAGAAAAATTCAAATCATGCCTAACGGACCGAAACGATGGCGCCTCCAGGCACATGCCATCCACAGCGTAACGCCAAAAAGTTCAAATCTTCAAACCAAATCTCTATCACATAACACCAACGTATCAGAAAGCCTAATTACTGCATCACACCAACTAAGCTGAGCCCGGTCCTTGGGCAAAGTCGACCCTCTAAACACAGCGTAATAATGGAACATATATATCATAATGCGCACGACAACAACCGGCCCGGGAGCTGGCGAAGGATATCATAATAGGCACGAGCAGAGTAGTGAGTAGTCATATGCATAAAAACTAGTATCATAAATCCAAAAGATATATAAAATATTTGTTTTCAAAATCAAAATAAGATTTATTCCAAATTCTTTCAAAGTTACCAAAATAACATAAAAGAGCATCACGAGTCCCACAGCCAATGAAAACCCGAACTGGCCCAACCTACAGCGAACATACTCATCTTAAATCATACAAACTCCTACAAGGCATTTCAAAACCGTTTTCAAGGCAATCCGAGCTTCCTATCAAAAGTTACGGACATTTATAGTTTCCAAAATAATTAAAACATAAATTCTTGCAAAATTTATCAAACTTTTACATATTTTTGCAACTTATAAATTTTAAAAAAACATAGGAAACAATATTAGGATAAATTTACATAAGAGTGCCAAGGACAAACACGAACCATACATAAGCTCGGATTGCGGGAATAGAGTTCCCTCGGGGATCATATCAAAGCCTACTTTGAACTAGGACATGCCAAAAGGAAAGCGGGTGCTTTACATACCTCAAACGTCCTCCAATTCACTCCATATGCAAACTTAATCCAACTTATGCTTCGGGACGTCCAAAGTCTACAAATAATTTATAACGATGCCAAACAATTAGCTAAAGACTTGTGGGGCATTACATTCCAATTTTTGCCCCTAATTCTACAAAAATTTAGGCAGCATCTCCCCTTAAAATAAGCCGCCCCGAGAATCCATCTCAGCTCAAATCAATCAATAAAAACAACAACAACAACCCAACATCATCAACAATCAATTCCAAGGCCAAAATAGAAATAAAGGCTCTTACATAGGCTTTTATGTATATTGTACATGGTCTTACATATAACACATAAAATAAGATTTTATCATACCTTTTCCACTTAAACTCCTTAAATGAGGTAGGGTGTCCAAAGTGGAAATAAAGGCTTTTCTTGCTCCAACAACGCTTCCAAGCTAATTAGGAGACTCAAAATAGATGGTTTGTATCAACAAAATAATGTTGGAATGGAAGAAAATGAATTTGGAATTTCCAAGTTCTTGGCCGAGAGTCTTCTTGCTTTGGCTCTATAAATTGTTCTTATTTTATCAAGACTTTCCAAGTGTTACAAGAATGAGAAATAATCTTATACATATACCTATTTATAAATGTATACAAAAATCAAAACTTGCCAAGTGTACCACACTTGGCCCAATCAAGATCCAACACAAGTCAAGTGGGTCCCACCTTATCTTCAAGAACTAACTTCCAAAAAGTCCACTTTGGTCCCTTACTTTCCAAATATACCACTTTGGTCCTAAACTTTCCAATAATGCCATTTTGGTCCTAAATTGTCCAATAATGTCACTTTGGTTCCAAGTTTCCGTAATTGTTCTAATGCACGAAATGCGGGTTCTAACAATTTTTCTCACGAGTCTTTAACTGTCTAGTAGCATAAGTTATCACCATCCCCTTTTGCATCATGACTCCACCCAAGCCAACCCCAAACACATCATAATACACCATAAAATCAACATCCTTATCTGCCAAGGTCAACATAAGAGTGATAGTGAACAATTACTTGACTTTTTGGAAGCTCTCCTCACACTTGTCTGACTATGAAATAGAGCATTCTTCTGAGTGAGCCTGGTCAAATTAAGTAGTGAATTGACCATTAGACTGAGGCATCCACCATGCTACATCAGCCTCTTCTTGCAGTACAGGACTGATGTTATCAGCAATGTGGTCCACCAATTCTTCATTTACAAGATCACTTAGTTTATCTTCATTCCAAACTCTATCCCTTATAAATTCTCTGACTTCAATCTCATCCTCTCTCCCTTGCTCCACAATATAATACAATGCCCCTTATTTGGTCCAACTATCAAACTAAGAACTCATGGTGCCCTTCTTAATTTGCCACCAAATATCATGATCAATTTTTTTTCGGATTTCAATCATCTTCTTCCATACATATGATCCACCCCTACTTATAGCTATTATAGGATGCACCTTCTTGCAATACTTGTTCCATATATAGGTGCTCTAAATTGAATCCGCAGATGTTCTGAACTTCCACCACAGTTTAGCAAAAGGGCCTTATATGTTTTATGAAAAGACTAGAATCCAACTAAGACCTTCAGCATATGGATAACAAAGATCCTCCCATTTAACCCAATATTTTCTCCTTTCCCCTCCCACCTTACTCCAAAAAAAGGAAGCAAACATTTTATGTATATGATCCAATACCTTCTTGGGAGGGTTCATCACAGATAACAAGTACATACGTCTTGAAGCCAACACATTATTAATAAGAATCTATTTACCTCCATAAGTTAGAAACATATTCTGCCAACTCCTAATTCTTCTAGCTACTTTACTCAATAGCCCTCAAAGAAAGAGGAATTTCTTCTCCCATGAAATACAAGGCATCCTAGATAGGTGAAAAGGAAGTTA
>DF359587.1:56403-67013 GCA_000787875.1 Solanum virginianum
AGGTGAAAAGGAAGTTACCAATCTCGAGTCTAGTAAGCTTCCTCAATCAGAGAGTAATAACCAAAGGACTCTTGTCATGAATATAAAGTAGCTTTTATCCTTGTTAACCATCTAACCTAGCACTTTTTCATATCCACTGATAGCCTTCGTCATTTGCAAGATTGAGTATTTGTCCCTCGAGCCAAACAAAATGATGTTATCTGCATAGGCAAGATGTTGATTTGTGGACTCCACTTAGGCATGCCATACATAACAAAATTTCCATCCTGGAATAAATTGTTTAGACTCCTAGATAAAACCTTAGTAGCTATGATAAATAGTATAGGGGATAAATGATCCCCTTGTTTAACCCCTCTAGAAGACTGAAAAACAAATTATGAGTCTGGCTATTTATAAGAACAGATTACCAATTATTGCTTATCAACCTCCACCTAAAGAAATCAGCACTTCTGAGAAACCAGATCTTCTTAGCACCTTTGTCAGAAATACCCAGGAGACCCTATCATAAGCCTTTGTCATGTCCAATTTTACCACCACATTATGGTTCTTATTCCTTTTACCAACATCCCTGAAGATTTCCTGTGCTAATAGTATATTTTCTGCAATTCTTCTACCCTTGAAAAATCTCGACTGATTTTTAGAAATGATTTTTGGAATCATAGCAGATAACCTTTCCAGAAAATCATAGAGAAAATCTTATTCACAAAGTTACAAAGATTAATAGGTCATAGATTCTCTAATATTGACACCCAATTTTGACCGACCTATAACATGTTTTGGATTGTCATTTGATTAAAATAGGTACTTTCTAAGCTTTTAAAATAAATTAGTTTAATTTCAATTTTTATCGAAATAATTGCATACTTTTTTTTAAGATTCTGGGTTCGATCCCCAACAGAGTAGCCTGTAACACCTCATGAAATTACCAAAATGCCCTTAGAACAAAATCGTGCACATAACACGTCTACCCAAGCTCTAATGAAAAATTCGAGACCGAATTTGGTATCAACGTGAAAAACTGGGTGGGAAAGTGGTCTCCACCCAATTTAGAGCAACCGGGTCGAAAAATAATTTTTCGTAATAAATTACAAACCAGTGAGGGTGCATGATGGCTCCACGATGCGGACCCATCGCGGACCAACACTTAGTTTTTGTTTCAAACTTTTTCTACGAGATTTTGGAGTATTTTCGGTGAAAATTACAGAAAATATGAGGTCCACGACGCCTCCCGAAAATTGACTTTTTTTCAAAACTTCGTGAGAGACATCCTAGCCTTTCCAAACCCTTCATAGACTTAATATATTATCAAAATAGGTTGTTTTAAGCATAAAAAGGGTTTATAACCCATTCTTAAGTCATTCTAAGTATCTGAAAAAGACATAGGGCTAAAAGAGAAGAGAGAAGAGTGAGGAGTTGAAGATTTCAAGACAAATTCATAATAAATTGATCGTCTACCTTTGTTCTGGGTATGTAAGGTTAAACGAAAACATGAGATTATTCTCTCATATGTCCCATAGATGGTCTTAGATAAGAGCTGAAGGTTCTTGAATTTACAGGCATGATTCTTAATTATTTTCTTGAATATTTTCTTGAGAATTATATTACTTACATGTATTTCCATATGTTGATGATCATGACAAACTTATTTTCTTGAATTGAATGTTTTACATAAATTATTACGTAAACCCTACTTATTATTTCTTAAAGATTGCATGAAAGAAGATAGGCATTGAGTCTAGAGCCTTGATTAAGAATGTTGATAAAGATTGTGATTGTGAAATGAGAATGATAATGAGTTGATTGAACTTGATAGTCCATTTGAGTCTCCATAAATGAACTCTAACGAGTTGTCTATTCAATTGTTCCCTAATGATTATTCAAATCTTTAAGTTGTTGATTAAGATGTTGATTGATGAGATGATTAGAGTCTCTATGAGACTAATTGAATGATGAGAGCCTTTATAAGGCTAAGTTGAGATAAGTCAATTAAGATGTATTGACTGGATGGATTATTTTATGAGCATCGAGTCATGGGAGGAGTATCAAGCACCGAAAGAGTAAGAGTTAGTCCAAATCGCACTCGTCAAATTATGTAGCCAAGCATAGGTAAGGATCAGGACCACTACATCACCTTATGATGAGGTCCCCTCTGATTAGAAGTCCCTAAATCAATAGAGGACTTATTTGTTGTCTCCATTTGGACTAGTCCATGTGATTTCGATTCGTTCTTTACCAGGAAAGTATGGGACAGCTATGACAAAATCAGTGTGATTGTTGTACGATCACTGGCTCATAAGTGATTGTTTTTCCATAAGAGAAACTCCCAGAAAGTTCTTATCTTGATTACTCTGAGTCGAGATGTGATATGATGAGCCACGTACTGACGTCCCCCTCTGGGACTGCATCGTTTCATGATGTAGATACATGATTTGGAAATCATCAACAGGCACATCGTTGAGGATTTGAGACATCCAGCTGATTGGTGAGCCTCTTTTACTTCGGAGAATTCATTATATTTATTTCATCTTGCTTTGGAGTTAGATTGATTAGCTTTATTTTGATTGAGGTAGTCATGGGTCTGTCATTGGTATCATTTGATAGTAATAGAGGCTTCATAGACTAGAGTCAAATGTTGATGTTAAGATTGTGGAGCTAGTTTCCTTCTTTTAGCCTTTTTATTTATAATATTATTTTTGAGACTACATGATGATGTGCCCATTTACTTCCTTATATCTTCCGCTGATTAGAAGAATATATAAATGAATGAATATGATGAGGCCAAGTGGTTCGCTTGGGGACTAGAAATAGCCTCTAAGTGTCGGTTACATCTAGGGTACCCTCCTGGGGCGTGACAAACTTGGTATCAGAGCACCGAGTTCAAGTGTCTTAGGGATTCTATGGAGTCGTGTCTAGTGGAGTCCTTATTATTGGTGTGAAGAGCTCGATATCCATAATTTAGAGGCTATAGGACATTTAGGAATTGTTTCCCTTCTTTCAAATTCTAAATCATGCGATAAAGCTATTTTCTAAGAAGTCTATGATGATTCACGCGATGCTCTAAATGTTTTGGCTATGTCTCATCCACGAGACGATAGAGATGGTAATGTTCAAACTCTTACCGATGAGATCCCCCGTGGTAAAGTAATCCGAATGGTAGAGAGACTGCACCAGGCTTGAGAGAAGCCGACTAGTGTGCTAAGTTGATTGACTAAAAAGAGTGCACTATTGCCCATATGAATCATACATTTGAATTAGCTCTAGATGTACCCTGACCCTCTTATTCAAAATTTGCTTCCGATGTTACCCATGAGAGAGAAACTTATGTCTCTAAAAGAGTTTAATGCTAACACCTAAGAGTAAGATGTGAGGTCTTATAAATCCTGAGTAGAATTGAATCATCCTAAAGTTAGAAGGATAAAGATGGAAAGAAAAGGATGAGATAGCAAGAGTGATGGTTGATTGAGGCTTGTAATTAGAGTCATGTACCTATTAGGTAAGCAATGAGATAATGTGTCGATTGCCATTAGTTTAATGAAAAGGTGATGAGTACCCTATGATTGTTATGATGAGGTATAGAGAGAGAGAGTTAGTGTCAGGATATGATAGAGCGTGCTCAAACTAGAAGGAGGTTATGTTGATGTGTTATAGTATTCATATTATTGAGAGTGAAGTGTAGATGTTGAACATGGGAAAAGAGTGCTTTCAATGTGATAGATCTAAATTAGGCCTATGATTATTTTTTTAAGTGAGAGTTCATGAGACTCATAGAGTTATGAACTTAGTCAGGTAAGGAGGTATAATGTATATGTGAGTGGTACTGAGCCGTGAGGAGGGGAATGCATTGATTGAATACTCGCTATGAGATTTTAGTGGGCTTATATTCCCCACATTTTTACCTAGTAGTGGTAAGTTGGTGTGATATTAGAGAAGTATGTGATAGATGCACATGTTAGTGGCAGACCCTAAGCTTGAATTTTGAGGAGTAGAGTGGAAGAGGAGACAACATTACGAGAGTGATAGTCTTAGTTGGATATTTGCTCTAGGAGGCTTTCCCTAGTGTATGTTTGAGATAAAGATGTTGATTTGTGATGAAGTAATGTTATGGACAGAATACAAGTTCCCCTTAGGTAAGACGAGTGAAATGAGAATAGCTAAATAGATAAGAAGAGACTTAAGATGTGCACCCATGATTGTGTAAAGATGCGTGAGCTCTAAGTTATGACTGCTATAAGAATCTAGATAGTATATTTAAGTTGTCAAAGTGGAGTAGGCAGACGTAAGCATTCCTTGTTATCCCGAGCAACTAAGTTGATTAGGACATATGGATAGACGATAATGAGTTTTTCCCTTATAATATAAGTCTCATCCAAATGAGTTTATGAGAGCTCAGAAGCTAAGCATTAGTAGGCAAAAGAAGAGATTAGATTGTAAGAGTTGTGGGGAGTGGTTATGTATGCTATTAAGAGCCACAAATATAGAGAAAGATTTCCATATAGACAAGAGGAAGCTGAGAGTGGTATCTTTGAAGAGAGTCTTAATGGCTAATTTATTTATGCAACTATAGAATGATAGAAGAGTTTAAGATGCCTATTCTTATGAATAGTGATTCCTCGATCATGTGGAGGTATATTCTTATAGCCTAGTAGAGGGAATTGATTCGCAAGACTTGAGAGATGACCCTTGAGCTAAAGGAGAGATAGTGATGTGATAGATCGAAGTATATCTTGAGTGTTCAATGGTGATAGGTTGATTTGGATGAGGCATTAATTTTGCCATCTTGTATATTCCTTATTCTTCAGTGACGATGACACTCTATTTCCATCTGGTATATGACTGCCATACCCATGGCCTAGTCCCATATACCACTTGTTGATTGTTATTCATGTTGAATTGTGAAGATCAAAAGCGATGAATTTATTCATTAACTTTGATCTTACCCCATGGATCTAAGAGTTTCCAATCATATGTTGAATGAGATCCAACCTGAGTTTTACACTACGTGTAGTTCTATGAACTCAGAATGAGTCTAGATAGATGAGGGAGATTGTACTTCCTTATGAACGTTCTCAAATAAAATTTATCAATTGAATCGTGCTAATGATCATCGTTCCAAGTTCTTTGAGTGATCCTGTCTTCCCATGTCTTGATAAAAATATCGATGATAGTAGAGGAGTGATGGTCTATGGGAGAGAGTGAGAGTTCTTCATTTTGATGCTATCTTACACATGCACTAACCTTCAGCCTGTTATGCCATTATTGATGGTAGGATATAGTGATGACGAGTTCCCCTTGGTCAAAATAGTGATGTTAATAGTAGTAGACGGAGAATGGGGATAGATGGGGAGGAGCGAATGTATCTTTATTGTGACATTGGTGTTGTACTTGTGTTATGTAGGGGTAGAGATAAGCAGGAGGAGAGAGATGAGACTTTATTACGTGAAATATATAGGTAAGAGTATGTTGGTGTGTATATGAGTGGGAGCTCATTGAATGGTGGAGGTAGAAGTGCTAAGTAGGCTTGAAAATTCTAAGACAGAGTTGAAGTGGTTAGAGTGATAGGCTTAAATACGTGATCATTGTTATGCGAGTATTGATAACAGACTATCGAAGACTTCATGATAGTGAAGTAGTGAAGAGGACTAGTGATCTTCTAATGAAAGCCCCTGTGGAAGTATAGAGCTAAGTATTGAGGATTAGCTTTGTATGAATATGATCATCTTAAGGGTACCACCTTGAGGCTTAGAAGTGGAATAAGAGGATGTGGATTGGTAGAGAGCTATATGCTTAAGTTGATAGAGTAGAATATCATGAAGAAGAGCACGATTAAGATGAGGTGCTAAGCTTCAGAGTTGTACATAGGATCTTATGTATCGATGGTCCCATTCTTGATTAGAGTTGATGCTTTCCTTCCTGAGTTCGAAGGACTAATCGTCAAAGTGTTTAAAGGATTTGAATTGATTGAGTTTCAACATTCCATTCGTGCTTGATGGTGAAAATGTCTAAAAGAGTATCTCTACTCTTAATCTGAATCGATTTGTCTATTTTGTGTGATTTGTGATCGTCTGAATGGATCAATAGTTTAATTTGTTGAGTGATTGATGAGAAGAGTATTGGTTGCTATTCGTGCCTAACGATGAGAATATTGAAGGTAATGCCCTTACCCTTAACTAAATGGATTGTCTTTTCTTGAGTAAATTGTTTATTCTTGAATTTGAATAGAGTTGATTGATGATTGAGATAGAATCGAGAGTTTGATTGATAGATATGAATGAGGAGATGAGTTTTGAGTCTATTCATGCCATGATATCCATTTTTACTCATCATTCGAGGACGAATGATCCCAAGCGAAAGATAATGTAACACCTCAAAAATTACCAAAATGCCCTTAGAACGAAATCGTGCGCATAACGCATTTTTCCAAGCTCTAATGGAAAATTTGAGACCGGATTTGCGATCAGCGAAAAACACTAGGTGAGAAAGTGGTCTCGACCTGATTTTAGAGTAACCGGGTCGAAAAATAATTTTTTAAAATAAATTACAAACTAGTGAGGGTGCGCGATGGCTATGCGATGCGGACCCATTGCGGACCAACACTTAGTTTTTGTTCCAAACTTTTTCTATGGGATTTCGAAGGATTTTTGACGAAAATTACCGAAAAAATACGAGGTCCACGTCACAGACCCCGGGTCCCAAAAATTGACTTTTTTTGAAACTTTGTGAGGAGCATCCTAGACCTTTCCAAACCCTTCCTAGACTTAATATATGATTAAAATAGGTCGTTTTAAGCATAAAACGGGTTTATAACCCATTCTTAAGTCATTCTAAGTCTCTAAAAAAGACCTAGGACTAAAAAAGAAGAGAGAAGAGCGAGGAGTTGAAGATTTCAAGACAGATTCATGACAAATTGATCGTCTACCTTCGTTCCAGGTAAGTAAGGATAAACGAAAACATAAAATTATTCTCTCATATGCCCCGTAGATGGTCTTAGATAAGAGTTGAAGGTTCTTGAATTTACAAGCATGATTCTTGATTATTTTCTTGAATATTTTCTTCAAAATTATATTATTTACATGTAATTTCATATGTTCATGATCATCACAAACCTGTTTTCTTGAATTGAATGTTTTACATGAATTACTGCATCAACCCTACTTATTATTTCTTAAAGATTGCATGAAAGAAGATAGGCATTGAGTCTAGAGCCTTGATTGAGAATGTTGATAGAGATTGTGATTGTGATGTGAGAATGATGATGAGTTGATAGAACTTGATAGTCCATTTGAGTCTCCATAAATGAAATCTAACGATTTCTCTATTCGATTATTCCCTAATTATTGTTCAAATCTTTGAGGTGTTGATTGAAATTGAGTCTCCATAAATGAACTCTAACGATTTCTCTATTCGATTATTCCCTAATTATTGTTCAAATCTTTGAGTTGTTGATTGAAATGTTGATTGATGAGATGATTAGAGTCTCTATGAGACTGATTGAATAATGAGAGCCTTTATAAGGCTGAGTTGAGATAAGTCAGTTGAGATGTATTGACTAGATGGATTATTTTATGAGCATCGGGTCATGGGAGGAGTATCGAGCACCGAAAGAGTAAGAGTTAGTCCAACTTGCATGATTCGTTCTTTACCAGGCAAGTATGGGACAGCTATGGCAACATCAGCGTGATTGTTGTACGATCACTGGCTTATAAGTAATTGTTGTTGGATAAGAGAAACTCCCAGAAAGTTCCTATCTTGAGTACTCTGAGTCGAGATGTGATATGATGAGATGAGATGTGATGTGATGAGATGAGTCCTTCTGAGATGAGTCTGATTTGATTGATGAGTTGATGGGTTGATGGGTCACTTGTCTACTCTATATTCTTTCTTTAGATAGACATTTGACATGTCGATTGATTTGTATATTGAGTTGATATAATTTCTATATTATTCTACTTGTTTCGGTTTCACTCAGCTATTTTACATACCAGTACAATCCACATACTGACGTCCCCCTCTGGGACTGCATCGTTTGATGATGTAGATACATGATTTGGAGATCGTCAACAGGTGCATCGTTGAGGATTTGAAACGTCCAGCTGATTGGTGAGTCTTCTCTACTTCGGAGAATTCATTATATTTATTTCGTCTTGCTTTTGAGTTAGATTGATTAGCTTTATTTTGATTGAGGTAGCCATGGGTCTGTCATTGGCATCATTTGATAGTAACAGAGGCTTCATAGACTAAAGTCGAATGTTGATGTTAAAACTTGTTGAGCTAGTTTCCTTCTACTAGCCTTTTTATTTATAATATTAGTTTTGAGACTAGATGATGATGTGCCTATTTACTTCCTTATGTCTTCCGCTGATTAGTAGTATGTATGAATGAATGAATGTGATGAGGCCAAGTGATTCGCTTGCGGACTAGCAATAGTCTCTAAGTGTTAGTTACATCTAGGGTACCCTCCCGGGGTTTGACATCGCCATTCTGCCGTGCCCCTTTTTTTTCTCGCGAAAAGACGGGAACCTGGACGACGTCGTGGAAATGACTCTTTTGGGATTTTGAAAGAGGAAGAGTCTCCACCTAATGAGTTAAGGTGCATTAGAACACCATTCTAAAATTAAGTCTAAGGTCAAGGTCAACCAGAGAACGGGTAAGGGTTCAAGTTACCTTGAGAGGAAGGTGTTAGGCACCCCTTGAGGTCCGCAAAGGCGGGTCCCTACCGTATCTCATATTATGTGGGGGTTACAAATAGGGTCTCTTATTTTCATAAATATTATCCTAATTAATTCTAAGTGTCAAGATAATAAATCAAACAGATAAATAAATTAAACAATTAAATGGCTAGCTACTCCAAACAATTAAAAGCAAACAAAAAAAAAAGAAAAAAAATAAACTAAGCATTATTAATTCCACTCGAATCAGTTTACTCGGCTTTCATTTCGGAAGACAAAATTGTCATTTTAGCTTGCATGGGTTATTTAAGCCTAAGGACAAAATAAAGGTTTGTCCTATTAATGCTTGAGTTTAGAGTTATCATTTCGGAGGGTCTTATTTATCCCTACCCCTCCTAAGTTGATTTATTTTTTTAACTTAAAGCGCACTAAATATGAAAAAGAATTTAACAAGACCAAAATTGCCTATCGTCCCTTCCTATGGTCCAAGAGGCATTGGACTTCTATTTTGATAAGTTCTAGACTAAAAGAAAATATATGGTTTCCTTTTAGACTCTCGTCAACCAAAACAAACAAGACGAGTATTTAGAACAAAAGTCTCAAGTAAGCCTCTAAAATACATTAAAAAATAGAAGTAAAGAGTGCAAAGATTGTGGGAAAACAAAATGTGTATGCAAATTAATGATTTAAGATGGGTGAATAAACAACTTGAGTTATTAAAATTCTTGACTTATTTTTAAAATATGTTAAAAGTATTTGTTTAAACCCATAGTCATAAATTATATTTCAAAACAGTTTAAGTTCTATAAACAAGGCTTTTCAAGTAAAAGACGACTTTCAAAAATATTTATTCTAAACATGTGTAAAAAGTTTATTTTAGAATTATGAGGAGTTTATGAATCAGAGTTATGTGTTCAAAATAATTTCAAATTTTTGTACACAAAAAAATAAACATCTTAAAATGTGAATAAAACTTATAAAAGTTTGCTTTAAGGTGATGAAAATGATTTTTTTTAAAGAAAATATTTATAAAACCTTGACAAAAAATTAAATTATTAAAATTATTAGACATATAAGAAGTTATCTTGACAATATAATATTCTTTAAAAAAAATCTAGAAGGAAATCCTAATTTGATTGGTGAGGAATCATTTAAACTGTCACGACTCAACCTATGGGCCGTGACTGATACCCAATAGGGGCACCCAGACAATATTACCATATCAAACTCAGATCTTAGACACTTCATAATTTACAGAAATTTCGGCAGAGTTTCCTCTGTTTTTCTGACTAACCCCCTGACATAGAAAATTCCAACAGACAGCACAAACATAGGTACAAACATATCCATATAAATGCGGGCCAACAAGGTTACCGCTGCGGTTAAACCGCCCAACAAATATAGATATCAACCATAATATTCAAACTGACAGTCATAACTCCCAAGCTCAATATACAGACATAATGTACAACCGATTAACATAGCCCATACTCACCGTAGTCCATAGACCTCTAAACAAATATACTGACAAAATAGATGGGATAGGGCCCCCATCATACCCAAATGAAAGTAGTCTGATGTAACCAAAAGCTAATAGAGTAAGTGTACCAAAGGTCAGTACGAAAGACGTACCGAATATACAAAGCGGAAAGTACAAATATAACTGAGTATAATAATAATCACAGAAGAATGGAGAGTCAAAGTTATGTACAATGTCAACCAAATTATTTTTCTTTAGGATCTTCTTTCAAATGAGTCAAACGGGTACAAAAATGGACAGGAATGATGGCGACCTCCTTGCTTGTGCCATACCACAGCATCACACCAGAAATTTTAGATCTCCGAGCAAATCTCCAACACATAGCACAAATGTAGGATAAGTGAGCCGGCGTCCCTGAACTCAGTTATCCTATAATAAATGTGACATAAAGCCACCAAACCAAA
>DF359586.1:0-17929 GCA_000787875.1 Solanum virginianum
TCCTGTGTTTTTTGGAATATAATACAACCGTTACCTTCTCAAAAAAAAAAAAATGTACAGACTTGAACTAAGCAAGGAGAAGAGAGCAACTGGTAATGGGATACATAATGTTGAGCTAGCTCAAGAGTATCCTAATGCAATAATATCATACTCAAGCTTTCGTTTATATAACACAGATGAACAGGCGGACCCAATAAGCTACATGAGTTCATAAGTGTTGTTATATTCTTCGCCAAGTCAAACTTAAATGCTTGCATAAATTTTTACTACAAAAAATAGTATACAAAGGTACAAAAGATATTCGGTGAAAAACTATTTAATCTTTAGTGAATCTAAATGTGAATATTCATCAAGTTGTAGTTTGGTCATGTGGAAGAGATGTTCGTCTATATTTGGATTTGCCTCTTTCCTGCAGCTTTTAACAAGTTCAGTTTTACCACTGAAAATACTGTCCTTATACACAGGTAACAAGGAGGAAAAAATGGAGTTCATTAAAATTAATGTTGTTCTACCTTCCAGACAACAGATCCTTCAATATCCAGCACAACAACACTTCCATCCACCATGCAACATATAACTGCAAAACCACAAGCTAAGTTAAAATGTAATTGAATCTGAAACAAACACCATAGCAGACATACTACAAACATCTACAATTTGGACAACGATCCATAACATCATAAAATAAAACCATAAGAAATACGAAAATCTGAATGTCTAATCAAAACTTTAAGACAATCATTGTAGCCTTAGACCAATACACTGCTCTTGATGCCTTTATACACCTATGTTCTGTATACCTCCAATACTCTCTACCATAGATAACCCATATAGGGTTGACATGCACGTTAAAAGTCAGATTACGGATGTGAAAATGGAATAGCCAAGTGTTGCCCCCAGGAAACTGTAAGGCCCCGCATGCTAAAAGGTCGGAATACGGAAAAAAATGCAAAGTAACTTCTGGTGCAGTGGTGTACAAGCCCATTTACGGCCTGTTGTTGTATTTACGGGTCGTAGTCTCATAGATAGGCCTCGTAGATGGGTAAGGGACTTGGTGAAATTATGAAGTTTGGGGGTTGTTGTACGAAGGGTGTTTACGACCCATAAAAGTAACTACGGGGCGTAGACCGAGGCTCGTAGATTGGAGGTCAAAATTCAAGTTTCTGAAGTTGGGGGAGGTGTAACCAGACGAAAGCATGTATGGACGTGGTCCAATTGACGAGCCGTAAAAGGGTTTCGTGGTTTGGGGTTTCGGGATGAGAAATATTCCAAGTGTTGGGTGGACTTATGAGGAGTGTTTTTAACCCGTAGATGGAACTACGGGCCGTAGAAGGGTGTTTGTAGAATGAGGTTCAGATACCCAGTTTCTGGAGTTTCAGGGTGTAACCAGGACAAAATCCCTATCTACGAGCCATGGATTGATCTACAACCCGTAGACCAGGGTCGTGGTTTCCCTCTGCTAGTTTTCAATGAAGGGTAGTTTTGACTTTTCCCCCTCACCCTAAGTCCTAAATTACGTCGTGTAATGCCTAACTACCCATATTAGTCCCCAACCCTGCCGTTTCACTCTCATTCCCTTCCAACTCCAATTTCACTCAAAATCCTCCCAAGACTCGCAACTCTCAAAACTTCTTTAGAGGCAAGGGATTAAGGTTTCAAGCTTGGATTTCCATTATTGGGATTTCCTAAAGATTTTGCATACTAGGTATGGTGGTTTCATTCGTGGGTTCCTTCCACCCATGAAGTCCAAGCATTTTCACTTATCTATTTAATTTCAAGTTATGGCACTTCAAATGCTTAAATCATGATGTATTTGCTGCCATATAATGTATGTTGCCATGGATTTATGTTATACTAGGATGTTTTATGATATGCTACTAGGGTTTTGAAAGCTTATTGGGATTGACGATTTACAAGATGTTTTATGATATGCTACTAGGGTTTTGAAAGCTTAATGGTGGGTTGTTTCATGAATTGTCCGAATTGATGAATTTTATGAAGATTATGCATACTCCACTTGCATTACATGATTATATTTTGAATGATAAGGATTCCAACTATATATTTATATGAAAGTTGTGAAAGAGATTATGGAAGCCCTTTTTATGAATATATGAATGATGGTGAAAGAACAATTCTCATGAAAGATGACAATTCTCATTTGAATGAACCATAAAGGTTTTAATGAGCTACTCATAATATGATGAAGTTACGTTTCAAAGCTTATGAATGTATATGCATATGATTATGTTTATTTATATTCCATGGGACTTGACTTGGCACCAAATGGGACATGAGGTAGGGTTCCGTAAGGGAACTCTAGTAGCAATCTCATGCTTCATTAACTATGTTCCACAATAGAGGCCCTTGTAGGCTAGGCTAGTGGATCCACAAAAGGCCTAATGATAAAGAAAGAAGGCATGCATAAGTTGACAGAGTTCTACCTGGCAAGTAGTCTCACCAATGCAACATAAGGGGTTGTACGGTGGATTCCATGTAGTAGCTCACATAGTCTTAAATGTCGGTTATGGTCTCTTCCCACATAGATATGTATATGATGTTTTATGATGATTACGTTGCTTCAAATCATGATTTAAATGATACATGGATCATTCATCATCTTGAGCTTTATATCTTTATTATGATTATGCATATTACTGAAATGATATTATGACTTTATTATTGCATTGCATCCCACATACTTAGTACATTCAAAGTACTAACACATATTTTTGCCTACATGATATCATCATGCAGGGACCGACGCTCCTCCTCCTCCAACTCGTGGCTAGTTGTGGACGTTGAAGACTAGTTGATGGTGAGTCCTCTAGATAGGGGACAACACCCATTTTCCTTTCAAGCTTGATGTATTAAGACTCTATTTACTTAAGTTGTATTTTCTTTTGCTACTTGTACTTGAGGGTGAGCTTTGAACATATCTTAGCCCCCGCCAAGTCTTTTATTTAGAAGGTATTGTTGGACAAAAATGTATGAAGGTTTATGTTGTTTTGTTTCATGGATTTTATATTGATATTTCCCTTAGTCCCGTTTCCCCATTTTAAATTCCGTAATGAATGCTAAGAGGCTTGGGTGAGGTGCCTTCGGGTTCCTCATTTGTCGTGTTACGACTAGGCCCTAGGCTTGGGTCGTGACAAGATCCAACCAACATGTTAATGCACGATAGAGTAGCCTTATGCAATTACAAATTGTCGTTATAGATATCGAATATTGTATATCTCTAACAAAAGATATCAACGTCAACAACATTTTAAAAAGCATTACACTAAGATCTCCTTCCTGTTGAAATGTTAAGGAGCTAACAAGTCGCAATTTAAATAAAAAACCGTCAAGAACTACTAAGGATAATTAAAGGACGTTGCAGTAAATTTTAATCTTTTGGATCTTTACCGAATAATCTAACAGAGGACTTGCCGAAGAACTGAACTATAATCAACCCATTCTGCTCAATATCTAGTCACAGACAAAAATTTGATGATAACACAAAACAAGTACCATTTCCAGATGAAGGATCAACTGAAAGTGACCCAAAAATAGGAACTCCAAACTCTTGTACCCATAGTTGACCAAATGGCAGCATCTGCAGAGTGAAATTGTTTAACAGGCTTGCAAAGAAGGAAATATTGACAATATTACGAAGTATAAGAAGGTAATGCTTGGACACGTCAAACAAAAATAAGATTATGCTATTGATACCATGGGAGCAATGGATATCATCCCTTCCCTCTTCCTTGTGGAGGGGTTGACAAAGAAAAGCTTACCAAAGACGGCAAGAAGTGTATTAGGTTAGAGAAATACTCTATGACAAATCCTATAATGTACTGACCTAGCATACCATAGAGACAAAGGGGAATTGATAAAGGTGCCATCATATTCAATGCATACATATCTGATATATCTTTTAGTAACCAGACAAGCTCTAAGACGGCCAATCTTCTTATCTGGTGATACTTTTAACAGTTGGAACCGTTAGGTAGGATATTTTAATTAAAATAGTCCATGTATTAAAGTTTAGTCTACCTAATACAATGTTTGATTGCACAATGCAAATCAAGCACACCTAATACATGGATAACTTAATACACTATATGTGGTCTTATCTAATACCAAGGATATCTAGGGATTACTAATACCGGGTTTAATAATACTTGGATAAGATCATAAAATGATTGAACTACCCCCCCAAAAATAGGGCCTACAATTTTTTTTTGTAATTAGTTTAGAGAACGTGTACTTTGCGTCAATTCATATACACGATGAGACAAATATTCTAATTATAAAAAATTATTTAATGTTACATTACATGCACTTTTCTTAAGAAAATAATAAAAAATGAATATAGTAGTACTGAAGACCAAATTTTAATTGAATTTAAAGTATGAAGGACTTGTTATGACCCAACACGGGAGTCCTGCCACTCTTACGGTAGTAGTGGTTTTGTTTTGCCCAAAAATTACGATAATTTATATTAATGTTATACTTTATCATATATTTTTCTCTAATCATGTATTTTAGGATTCCTTAATTTTTTAAATATTTTTTCTTATCATATATTTTAGGACTCCTTAATTATTAAGGGAAAAGACTCAAATTAGGGGTAGCAAAATTAAGCCCAACCCGACTCAACCCGTTGAAGTTTGAACCCGACCCAACCCGGCAAAATTATTAGCTCAACTCATCTCAACCCAACCCATTTCAACCCATTTAAAATTAGGTTGATATGTAAACCGAATTTATTCGAGAGAGATCTTGTTAAAATATTTTCAAAATACATTTTTTTTCAATTTGATATGTTTTATATAGCCATAATAAAGACTTAAGCCTTGAGGTTTGCTCCCTTTCAAGGTCTCAAGGTCGAAACCACTGGGTGCAAACAATTTCTGAGGGCTATCGGACTAGGTAAAACCTGAATTAACCGTGGTGTACTTGCGGGAAACTCCTTGCCGAAGGCCTGTGCACCCCCGGGATTAGTCGGGGCTCTAAGAGACTCGAACACCCGGGATTCATTTATGCCATCCGTTAAAAATTTGGCTCAAATATGCCATTGCTGTTAAGGAAAAGGCTCATCCATGCCATTATTTTTTAACAATGGTTTTGCAAAACCACCTTTTACACATGACATGTTTTAATTCAGCCACATTATTTTTTTAAAAGAAAAAAATTCTAAATAAAATTAAGAAAAAATCCACAAAATTAAGAATTTTTTTCTTAATTTTATTTAGAATTTATTTAGAAACAAATTCAAATAAGAAAAAAATCCACAAAATTAAGAATTTTTTTCTTAATTTTATTTAGAATTTATTTAGAAACAAATTCAAATAAGAAAAAAATCCACAAAATTAAGAATTTATTTAGAAACAAATTCTAAATGAAATTAAGAAAAATCCACAAAATTAAGAATTTTTTTTCTTAATTTTATTAAAATTTTTTTTTAAAAAAATGATGTGGCCAAATTAAAACATGTCATGTGTAAAAGGTGGTTTTGCAAAACCATTGTTAAAAAATAATGGCATGAATGAGCCTTTTCCTTACCAACAGTGGCATATTTGAGCCAAACTTTTAACGGATGACATAAATGAACCTTTTGTTAAAGTTTGATAGAATTTTTTAGCCTTTTCCCAATTATTAATCTTGTAATACCTCTTACAATATATTTTAGCACTCCTTAACTTTTAAATTATATTTTTCTCTTATCATATATTTTAGGATTCCATAATATTTAAAATATATCTTCCTCTTATTATATATTTTAAGAGCCCTTAATTTTAAATATTATAAAGATAATAAAATAATAATTTGAGAAAAATAGTAAACCAAATACAAGATTAGGTGGGCAGACCATACCAATAAGATTATCCGACAGTTACCTACCTTGACCCAATTACAAGAGAAAATCCCATAATAATTCAAGGGTATAATTGGAAAGAAGTTTGTTTGGTAGAGTTTTTAAACCAAACTCAAGATTAGGTGGGAAGCAATGAACCAAACACTTGATAAAAATAACCCCTACACAACTAATCTTTGCATCACTAATCCCTGCGCTATTATTTTTTGTACCAAACAACCCCTAAACATGTAATGATATCCAACTTTAGTTTCACCAGATGGTAAAGGAGTTCTCTCTCTTGGGTACCATTACTATGTAGATCAATCATCTCATCAACCACAACCTGATGGCAAACAAACTTGAGTTACCTCTTTTGTTATAGTTTGTATTGAGAAAATGGATATATACACAAGTATGATATGACAGTGACACGTGGTGATAACTCAAGAAATTACAAGTATAATAAACATTTGCAGGTGTATCAATTACTTCTTGAAAAAACAATGCAAAGAGTGGCATCACCAGTAAAGAGCTCAACTGGTGTAGGAGGTTATTATGCTAAAGCAGGCAATGAGTTAGTGGGATAGTTCGTAGACCTATATCATCGGAAGAAACATTAACTAGGTTAGCAGGCAGGGATTTTATTGACGTCATTTTTTATCAAACCGAAGTGGAAGAGTCTCTGGATGGGAAGATGATACCAGAGTAAAAGAAGTCATGGAAATGGTAGTTCCATTTAGTGAATTTGGTGTGAGATATGAAGGTTACATAAGATGAGGAAACTATTGTTAAGATAAAATACTCCCTCTGTCCCAACTAATGTGCCAACGTTTGACTTGCCACAAATTTAAGAAAGAAAGGAAGAGTTTTGATATTTGTGGTCTAAAACAAACCTTAGATGTTTAAATAACTTTTCTCTCTTGGTCTTTGGTTGAAAATCAGTTTCTACAAAAGAGTGAAGGACTTCCCCAAAAAGTTTTTAAAATATTTGGAAGTGACACTGCCTTTCTAGTAAATGAAAAACATTTTCCAAAACGAGTTCCCAAAACTTTGAAACAAAAGCTTCCCTGGTAGAGATTCTGAACAAAGTTGGTCAACCAAACAAAAGTGGAGAAAGGGGATATGGGGTTTGATCTGAGAAAGAAACAAACAAGGACTCAAAACAATCCAGTGAGATCCCACTATGTCGGGTCTGGGAAGGGCATAATGTACGCACACCTTACCACTCTTGTGGAGATAGAGAAGCTGTTTTTGAAAGATCCTCGGCTCAAGTACAACAAACTGAAGTAAAATTAAAGGAAACAATGAAGAAGCAAAGTTTCCAGGCTAACAACAATAAAAGCAAGACACAATAACAACATATGACAAGAACCACAAGGGTACGACTAGTACTATGATAGACACCAACAAACCTAAACCTTTGCACAGCTAAGCATCCTCCACACCCTATCCATCTACTCTAATTCGCGACCCCCACTACTTTCTATCTGGAGTCATGTCCTTGGTAAGATAAAGCTGCATCATATCCTGTCTAATCACCTCTTTCCACTACTTGTTTGACCTATCTCTACCCCTCTGCGAGTCCCCAACAACTAACCTCTTGCACCTCTTCACCAGGGCGCTAATGCACCTCCTCTGCACATGTCCAAATCGTCTCAGTTTCACTACCCTCATTTTGTCTGTCACAAATGCCACTCTCACCTTCTCCGGAACAACCTTACTGCTAATCTAATCACTTCTTGCATGTCCACACATCCATGCATCTTTTGAACATTTGAGTGCTTGACAGGCTAGCACTCCACTCCATACAACAAGGATAGTCTAATCACAATTCTGTAAAAATTATGTTTAAGTCTAGAAGGTAACTTCTTATCACACAAAACTCCAGAGGCAAGCCTCCACTTCATCCGTGCCTTCCCAATGCGATGTGTGACATCACCGTCAATGTCTCATTCCCCTAGATTATGGACCTAAGATACTTAAAACTCTCTGAGGAATAATCTGTGAGGCTAGCCTTACTTCCTCATCCCTCCATGTGACGTACTACTGAATTTGTACTCCAAATATTTTGTTTTGGTCTTGCTCAACATGAATCCTTTGGACTCCAGAATGTCTCCAAATCTCCAACTTGTCATTAACTCTATATTGTGTCTCATCAATCAGTATTGTGTCATCTGCAAATAACATACACCAAGGAACCTAATCTTGAATATGCCACGTCAACTCATCCACCACCAAAGCAAATAAGAAAGGGCTAAGAACCTATCCCTAATGCAGCCCCATCTCAACTGAGAAGTGTTTTGAGTCTCCTCCTACCGTTCTAACAGAGTTTTGGCTCCATCATACATGCCTTTCTCACCATAATATAGATTATCCGGACACCTTTAGCCTCCAAATACCTCCCAAGGACATCTCTCGAGACTCTGTCATATGCCTTTTCAAGATCAATGAACACCATATGAAGGTCCCTCTTCCTTTCCCCATACTTCTCCACTAGTCTTCGCACAAGGTAAATGGCTTCAGTAGTCGATCATCCAGGCATGAAACCAAATTGATTCTCAAAAAATGGACACCTCGTTCCGCACTCTCTTCTGATTCTCAAAAATAGACACCTCGTTCCACACTCTCTTCTCTACCACTTTCTCCGAAATTATCATAGCGTAGCTTACAATTTAATACCCCCGTATTTATTACAGTATTGGATATCACCCTTGTTCTTATATAAAGGAACCATTGTATCCATCTCCATTTGTCGAGCTTTTTTGTGAACGTAAACCCGCAGTTGCTACCCTTTGAGTGTGCACAAGGTAAAAACCCCGCTCTTATGCAATAGCTTATGAACCACACAGGAGAGGTAACTCACACTAGGCAAGCCCAATGCAACGAGCTCGACCCAGAAGGCAAACCCCTTGCTTTTGCTAGCAAGGGGTTTCGAACTTGAGACCTCCAATATGGAAAAAGTCCGAAGCCCAAACCACAGGCCCACCTCGAAGGGTCATTCATCGGGCATTTTAGCAGTCTTAAAAATGGTATTAAACAACCAAATCAACCACTCCATACCTGTCTTATTTGTGCTCTTCTAAAATTCCACTGGAATTTCATCGGGTTCCGTTGCTCTCCCCCAACATATCCTACTAATAGCACGATCAATCTCCTCAACCATAAAGCACCTACAATACCCAAAGTCCTGAAGTCCTTCACCAAATCACCCAACATAATATCTCAGTCCCCTCTATCATTTAATAGTTGCCAACTTCGCTTAACAAGGTACTCTTCCACTCTAACACCTTGCCATCCTCGCATGTTGAAAAATAAGGAAATAATAAAATTGATTAAATGTAAAAGCCTCATATCACGATTCTACCTTTACATATTCTTTATAACAACATATACTTTTATTCTAATCACAGATTGTTAAGGGTATCCTGCAATATCTTCACATTCTTAAGAATATACCTTTTGCAGGAAGAATTACTCGAGAGCACAGGATAGGCCTTCCTTTACACGTGTTTGATTGGAATGAAACTACTATATCCCTTCCTCCACCGAAAAGTTAATTACTCCCTCTGTCCCATTTTATGTGGCAACCTTTGACTTGCCCCGATGTTTAAGGAAAAAATGAAGACTTTTAAAACTAGTGGTCTAAAACAATCCTTAGATATTTGTCTTTATAAAAAAAAACATTCTTTAAATATTCGTGTGCTTAAGATTCATTTCATTAAGAGTAAAAGGAAAACTTTAAAATAAATTATTTCTAGTTATAGTAAGGTGATTTTTTTTTTCTGCGACGGACTAAAAAAGAAAAGGTACCATATAAAATGGGACAGAAGGAGTAAGCAATGAGAAAGATATATCCCTATACTGATTGCTTCCAGTGATATAAAGATAAATCACATGAGCCCAGACTCCACCAAGAGCCATGAAACATAATGCATCACATAATGGTAGCATTATCTCTGGTAATGTCTTAACTCACATCTTAAGATGAGACCAAAGTGTACCATATAGATCAGATGCCAACAATACAGCCAGTAAATATTCAGTTTCTTAACATAGCTGAAATACTAGCATAAATTATCTGCTTTCACATATTATAAATTTCTTTATTTTTAATGGCATAAACAAGTAACTACTCAGTAACATATAAGGCCATATGACCAAGTGTGTGTAACTAAGAAAATAGCACTCCTTCCGTTCAAAAAGAATGACCTACTTTCTTTTTTAGTCCGTTTCAAAAAGAATGACCCCTTTTCTTTTTTGACAACACTTTTAGTTTCACCTTTCCACATGGCATGTTTAAGGCCACAAGATTAAAAGGCATTTTAGCACATTTGACACATTTTTAATTTAGGACACAAGATTAAAAAGTCTTCTTTACTTTCTTAAACTCCATCCCAAATCAAACTAGGTCATTCTTTTTTAAATGGAGGGAGTGTGAGATTTCTGGACACAAAGGAAAAGGTTACTATCACTAGTAGAAGATATAGAGGACTCTGTAACCACCAACAAGAAATAAAATTAATGTCAAAAACACATTTGCCTATTTCATTTTAGCATTTGCCTATAGATCTACTAAATATACAAATTGTTTCACGAGGTACGAGTTGTGACATGAGAAGCGTCCCGAATTAATTTTCTTCCCCTTGGTCCATCATTATTATATTCCAAAAGGAAAATAGAAAAATGTATTTCAAAGAAATATAAATACGACTTCTTACCCCGACAAATAGTGCTGTTACTCTGCCACTAGTGGATGCCACATAGAGCTTTTCATGCACCTAAAAAGTTTTTTAAAGAAAAAAGTTAAGAATATAAGAAGAGCAATGTTGCTAAAAGAATGCAGAAAATCTGTTATTGGAGCTGAGATGTCGTAGAATTGGCCAGGATAGCTGTTCCAATAAAAGCATATAACAACATCCAATACATTGTAATCTCTGATCAGATATTGGATAAAAATTGCTTCAGCTGTGTGCAATTTTATTGGCATGGTTTTCCTAAGATGAGGGACAAAAAAGAAAATCATTCTCGTGGATCTCAAGGAAGGTTTTCCTCTAATGCTAATTAGCCCTTTAAGAAATGTACAGCCACAACTTAACATTTTTAAAACTGAAAAATTTCCAAAAGTAAGGTGAATCTATCCACAAAGAAGGCCATTCAAAACCACCTCATCAAGTGCAGGTGCACCAAATATGCTGCCGCCACATCGAATTTTGTAAGCACAACAGTGATTCTCATAATCAAGGGCATAGAGATTATGGTCATGCGACCCACACCTGCAGTCAATTATATGAAGGCAATGGAATGAAAAATATAGTTGCAGTAAACAAATGCTACCAAGATGGCAACAAACTTAGGGACTTCATCAACAAAAAGACTTAGAGCACACATATCTATGTATTCTCATCTAAAATATTTAAATTTTGATTGGGCACTCAATAGAGAAACAAATACTTTTCTAAAGGAATAAGAGTGTCAGTTTCAAAATATAAGGCTTCATACTATCATTCATAATGGAGCTTCTTTGCAACCATGCTGCATGGGCTCCTGCTGTATAGGGATTAAGTGGCTATAGTGGTTCATGCAAATCCTCGTAATATACCAAAGAGTTTGTCTTACATCTATTAGAGAAAAATAATCACTATATAATAGTCTACATTATTAGTCAAGTTTTCAGCCACTGAGTCTCTATCACATATAAATGGTAACAGCATAATGGGAATATAATGGATTATTTTATTTCATAAAACAAGATGAAATAAGAATACACATTTTTTTTTGAAACTGAATGAAATAAGAATACACATATTACCAAAACATAGGAAAAAAACACCTCAAATGAAAAAAAAAAGGTAAGCTATGTTATTTTAGAGTAATGGTATCCAGTGAAATCATTATAGCATTGTATAAGAAATATTTCTAACATTTCTGGATCTAAAAAATATACACATAGGCTAATCATTAGAGCAAAACTTTGGTTTTGGTGCCACAACATTTTTATAAGAAAAGCATGAGGCAAATATAGTCTTTCTAGCAAGGAAAAAGATTTGTGTGATTGTTATTGTGACATCCTCAGTAGAGTTTTATCCAACCATAGTTGCTCCCATAACAACTGAGTGGTGTATACTCCGACAAGATTATTTATTATTAGAACAGAAAAGGTCCAAATATGCCATTAAACTTCGTGAAACTGTCCAAATTTGTAATCCATCAATGGGTGGGGTCAAATATACCCTGTAGTTACAATATTGGTCCAAATATGCCTTTATTTACCAAAAATGGAAGCTTTCCAACACGTGAGCATTTTCCACAAGGAAAAAGGGACAAAATTGCCCCTGAACTATGCAAAATGATCCATCCATTTGGACCTGTCAAAGTAATCAATGATTGTTAATGACCATATTATAACTCTGGTGTTATCCACTCGCAGTTTGTCCGTGAAGCAAACAACCTCTAAAAACTTGTTAACTAGAAGATTGTGTGTGTTAGTTTTCATTGCAACGTCATCACTCGAAGGAGGTGATTTTTAAAACCTAAAATGAGATAATAGTATTAATTAAGCATTGAGAAAAGTAAAAAGAAGAAATTGCTAAACAATGATTATTAACAAAAAGAAAGAAAAAAAATGCAGCAGTAAATATAAGATATAGCAGACTTTACAGCTTGCTGAACCCATCTTCGACAGTGTCAGAAAATAAATTGCACAAATTTCTTCACTTTCTCTTTAGGTTCTTAGGTCAGGACTAATGAGCTCTTGGTAATTCTAGGACGTCAAAAGGTACTGGACTATTCAAAAACATCTTCTCAAAATGAGCTAACCATAATTCTAGTAGTCAATTGGCACTTCGACAGTTTAAACACTTATCTGAAAGCATCAAGGGCTCTCAGTAATTCTAGGAGCTAACTGGCACTTAGACCATTGAAAACATGGGCTGACATCAGAAACAACAGAACCCAGCTAGTTCTATTCCCCCAGCTTTCCTGTGGTAGGCAGCGGCACTCAATTGCTAATGCAACAAGATGAATTTGGAAGATGAGATCATTAGGTCATTGTAAGAACACATATCAGATGAGGCATTTCATGATAGAATCAAACGAAATGTCCTGAAAATTTAACGACATCAAGAAGTCAATACAGCATAATGTGCATCCTTTTCCGATATTTGACTGTGGTTTTCCATCCCATAGTTGAAACAATGGACAAATATGCACTGACATCCCAAAAGCAGAGAAGAAATAGACGAGCTTCAGACACAGAGAAAATTGACAAGTTTTATCAGCCAATTGCGTAAATATTTTGCATGAAAACAACAGTAGATGAAGAAAAGAAATTACCAGACCAAGTGCCTCTCCTTGTCAATGACTGGCTGTGATTTGACCTTAAAATTTCAGAGATTGAGCACAAAAATAAATGTCATACAATAGTTAACATGGAAAACTCTAGTAAACAGGAAAGAAGACCAATTTCCAACAAACTATCATGACTACAATCAACTACCTATTTAATTGATCTACAATCACCACTGGATGATCAAGAGACACCTCTTGTAATAACAAAAGAGTCCCAACATATTTTTTAAAGGAAAAAGGTCATCTTTGGTACATAGGTTTTAAAAATGGATCTTGGGCCTAATTCAACCCTAAAAGCTAGCTCTAGAGGTGAGTATTGTCAAAAATAAAATAAGGAGACCAGGGAAACCACATCCACCAATATGGGAACTCAACACTGCCTCGTGCACCCAGGGCAGTCATGTAGAGCATCGATTATACAAGACCATATACAAAGACCAGGAAATCACTGATAGGTTTAAGTTCCTCATTGAACAAGCCCTGGGGCCCTAAATTGTAAGCCTTTTAAAGTATTCAAAGGTTGTTTTCACTTATTTAGTTATTTATCTTTTGTTTTGGGAACATCACTCATAAATTGACGTCAAACCTCTAATAATGCAAGCAATCCTCTTAATACAGTATCAAACCTTAGCTTTATTTTACATTATTTACAACAAAATTAATTTTCTATTATTGAGATAGACTGTTACTTTAAGAAAACCTAAAAAATTACTAAGTACCAAAAATTAATGTATAATACCATATTAAGAGGAATTGTTTGCATATTAGAGGTTTGGCGTTAATTGATGACTCCTTTCAAAAAGGACAAATCGGATTTATATGTGAAAAGAGATTTAAAAAAAATTAGTAAATAGGTTAGTTCTCGTTGTTCATCTAAGAGTTAACAATCATTAAGATGATATCGCATGAAATGTTAAGGCTAGTGTATTACGCGCACAACTCAAAAAAAAAAAAAACACATAACCCCTAAAATTAGGTAATAAAAATTGCCAAATATAAACTTTACCCATTTTAAATTATTTATGCTAGCTAGATGGACTAAGCATTTCATATTGTGTTTATTGTCCATGAACCAAACCTTACATACATAACTTACTGTAACGACCCATTAGGCTGTTTTGAGTACAAGAGCTTCTTATTCCTTAAAAGTCCCATCCCCTAATTTTTTTAATGGGTATTTTGGACTATTCGATAACTACAATTATTTAGTCGGCGAATAAGTTTAGATATTTAATTGGTGGGCTAGATTGATAATCTATGCAACACCCTACACCACTTATCTCATATTTATTAAAATAATTTAGTGGGTTTGTCACTTTAATACATAAATAATTTGAAAAAGAAAAAAAAAAGAGCAGAGAGTTTGGGCGCAAAACATACCTTTGTGCGGAGTCAAACACGAAGGAAAAATCAGGTGAGAAATTCAACCAAATTTCAATTCTTGGGTATAATGATTGCTAGATAAGATAAATTACTATAAAATACATGGGAGTGGAAAGGAATTGAAATGGAAGTTGCAAATTGAGGTACATCACATTCCAGCATTCTCTTTCTTCTATATATATATTATTCTTTGGTAGTTAATGCAATAGGGAGGAATTAATCATTAGAAGTTATATTTTTTTTATTATATTTAGAATGGAGTTGCAGGAAGTTAAGGTCCTGAATGTTATTTTCATAGTTAAAGTATTGTGTAGTTTTGGCTAAGAGAAATTCTTGCGATTTATCACATTATACTCTAATATTGTGACATAATAAGGTAGATAATTAAATATTAGGTGTATTATATTAATAATCCATTAGAATTATGTTAATTAGAGGAACTAAGACTTAATCCTACGCTTGAGATTTAGGAAATTGAATATAGAATTTGGTGAGTTTCTGGGTCTAGGCTATATATATAAATATGAATGTTTATGGACTCGTTTTTTTACGAACATTGTATATTTGATAGATTGAAAACATTCTAATGCATTAAGGAAAGGAAAAACATTGGTGAGACTCTTAATAGTGATGAATGGTCATCGAGTATTTTAGTGAAGCTTCCTATGCATTTAATTATTATGGTTTGGATGCGATATGTTGTTGGTTTGCAATCCCAAAACCAAAAACTTGAACTTGCTCTATCAAAGTGATACCTTAAATAAAGAAGGCTTGACGAAATATTATCAATGAAGCGGAAAGTGATGATAAACTAACATATTATGGGATTGAGTGCCACATTCCGGCACAATATTATGGGATTGGGTGTGTCATGTTCTAACACAATATTATGGGATCAGGTGCCGCATTCCGGCACAATATTATTGGATCAAGTGCTACATTCTGACACGATAATATTAAAGGAAAACATATTAATATTAAAATAGCTTAATATACTCAATCTCAAAGAATCCATTTCCAAAAGAAGCATGGTGTGAAGGCCTGAGTCCTCATGTGTGTTCTTGATATTGTTGACTGATTACATACTGGTTTTATTGTTTTATCCCTTGTTGCTTGCCACCTATTAAGTGTCATAGTTACTTCGTGCATACTAGTTTGTATTTTGAGTCGACCGATGATACCTACTCGGTACATGTTGCTCTGTACTGATTCCTACTTGTATTTTTCTTTGTAGAGTGCAACAAATGTTCCATCAGCTTCGCTCGCCCTCAGCTCTAGCCAATTTCCAGCACATCAGGTTCCAGGGTAAGCTATTTCTTCTAGATCGCATTGGATCCTCTCGGTCATGTTATGTGGCCCTAGGTTACGAACATAACTATTTTATCTATCTATTATGGCCGTTTAATACTCACACTTAGCATTTTGAGATTAGATGTCCTTGATGACTTTCAGGTTTTGGAAAACGTATATAATAAATCTTACTAGTTTTGTTATTTCTTGTTTTTGTAAGTTTAAGTTTCTATCGTATTTCATAAGTTGAACTAATAATATAAGTTGGGCTTTGTATCCTTGGTTCATCCATCTAGTAGGTTAAGTGTGGGTGACACTCACGACATATTGTCACAACCCAAAATGGGTCATGAGTGGCATCCGACTTACCCCCTCTACCATATCTCAAAATCAACCACTTCCTGACAAGATTTTGCTGAAGCAGCCACCCATTAACTTTAAATCTACAGATCTTACCTCAATCCCTTCACAATTTGCTCTCTTGAACATAAGCAAAGTTGAGTAGCATATCTGGATAAGACACGAAATTTGGCCTCATAGGCTGCAACAGACATCTTTCCTTGCTCTATGCTAAGGAACTCTTCTCTCTTCTTGTCCCTTAAGATCCCAAGAATATACTTCTCCATTTAGTTAAAAAATATCATCCAAGTCGTAAGTGGTGCCTTTGTTGGTCAGCACTCAACATGAAACCTCCACCATATTTTGGCGTCTCCCTAAAACTGGAATGTCACAAACTTAACGTCAAATCACACTACTATACCCATCTTAAGAAGCAGCTCATGGCAATCAACAAGGAAATCATAAGCATCCTCAGATTCAGTACCTCTGAATACCGGAGGTTTCAACTTCAAGAACTTAACAAAGAGGTCATGCTGGTCACTAGTCATTACAGGCCCTATAATTAATCAGGAAACATATCTGTCTCCAAGGAAGCATCCATACGGGGGCTACAGCAGCTACATGTTTTACTCCCTAAATCTAAGGTGCTAACGCTGGTGTAAAAGTCACTGAGGACACTTGGCCCTAACCGGATAATCCGCTGAGAAAGGTGAGAACCTAGTGGATCATCTATGGAGTTGGATGGGGTGGCGTTTCCTTCTCATGAATCTGCTCACCCACCATTTCAACATCCTTTCTAGCTACCTCATCAGCTGGTGGAGGGGTCGCTGCTGTTTTCCTGGCTGGCCTAGCTGCCTAACCTCTGCCCCTAGTGGACTTCTACCACGACTGTTACCATGGCCTCTCGTCACTAGACCCCTTGGTCTACAGCCCCAACGGCTGGCTCAGGCATTGTTGTTGCTCTAGTTCTAATCTTCTACAAAATAGAATTAAGAAGATCAGATACCAATTTGTATCACCTAGCTACCAATTGGATTCACTGTAAAACAACAATGAATTTATAGAACATGTTTCTGGCTATAATGGGAGTCAATTGGGCGACGCCTGGCACAACAAAGGAGCTACTAAGCAGCTGGAAAGGGATTGGGAGCAGACAAAAAGAAGGCCACTGGTGCAAAACCATCCCTTTCTGCATTTGGTGGACTCTCTGGAAAGAAAGAAACTCAAGATGTTTTGAGGGGAAAAAACAAATCTACAGTGAATTAGAATGAATTGTATAAGTTTTTTGTTTTTATGGTGTAAAGGTAGTCTGATACGGGAGATAGTAGATTTAGTAGATTTCATAGGAAACTTGTAATGTACCCTTGGAGTGGGATGTAAGTTTCCATTCATCATCTGTTGGATGATGAATCTTTTGAAATGATATGCAGTTACCCTTTTCTCAAAAAAAAAAAAGAAATAAGACAGTTTTTCTAAAGATATAGCCTCTCAAAGAAAAGTACAGGAGACCCCGTACCATTCCGCAAGACTCTACTTGACTTGTCCTTGTATGATGAGATCACTGAAGCTAATGCTCTGATACCAAGTTGTCAGAACCCAAAATGGGTCATTTTGGGTCGTGCCACTTACATTTACAAATCCTACAGAACCTCAAGGACCACAACTTTACAGATTGGTATTATAATATATATTTTCTATAAACTAATCATTCTTCAGAAAGATCGA
>DF359586.1:18015-31154 GCA_000787875.1 Solanum virginianum
ATCGATCAAAAAAATCAAAGACCACAAACTTTATAAAACTAGAAACCATTCCTGGGGAGGTTACATTTTTTTGTGCAGATAATTCAATTTGGCAGGTTTCACAGAAAAAAGAATGAATTTTGGCAGGGCACATGACCTCCTTGATCCCTTTACACTTCCTGGAGATGAAATACTTCAAGGGAAACAAATACTTTGCACAATATGCATTCATGTCGTTCCTCCATTGTTATTAGATTAAATGGTGGAGAGTGGAAACAACAAGGTCTTAAAAAATTGGAAGGCTCTACATTGATAAAGAGGAAACATCATATGCTATTGTCAGAGATGGGAAAAGGCAGCTTAATCAAAATTATTTGATACACTCTAATTATGGTATCTTTCTATCGTTATCAAGAAGTTCAATAGAAAATGTAATCAAGCTACTATGAGCCAGTTTGGACTGGCTTATTTTTTATGTTGTTAAGCTATAATAGCATTTAAGCACTTTCTATGGTATTCTGGTAAAATCAAAAAGTGCTTTTAATCACTTGTGTTAAAGTCAAAATAATAAAATTCGCCAAAAATCATAAGTTAGAAATACTAACTTATGGTTTTTGGCTTATAAGCCAAAAGCAACGAGTCAATCCAAACAGACTCTACAAATTACTGAGACAATAAATAATAATCATACCTCTCCGTGTGTTCGAAAATTCCAACAAGGGATCCCATTTGAAAAGTTCAGAAAATAAATGTTTCCATCATAACATCCAATAATAACCTACAGGTGAAATCCCTTTCAGCAGATGTAAAACTTACAAACTAAAAAACTTTGACAGAAAAAAGTTATCTATAACCTGAGAAAAGTCATCTAGAATTGCTGCAGAACTCTCAACACGTCCTTGTAATTTGGTCTCCCACAAAACAAGACCACTAAACACATTGCAGTGAAGTAGTAGTCAGATGCCTTTCATCACCCAAGCCAGCAAACCATCTCAAGTAAAGATTGCTCATATATTGATAAAGAAACAGAAAGCTAGGGTTGAGAATAAGAAAAATGAGACATCCAGTAAGCTTAACTTTGGGCTATTCCACAAGGAAACCATATCTGTCACAACTCAAGCAACAAATAACAAAGCTAAACTAAAACAACCAAGCATACACAATGATAAGCAGAACCAAATTTTGAATAACAAACTGCATTCACAGAATTATCACACGCAAACAATATGAAAACCAAAAATTAAAAGCAATGAGAAGCCTTCCCTCTAGATGGCACATACTTAATCATCAAAAGACTGCTCACACTATTGACATAAGCGAGAGCAGAAAATGACAATATATGAACCAGTGATACACATAATCATAGGACCATGCGAAAAATTCCCCAGCTAGGTAAGATAAGTTATGTAAATACATTAAAATATATGTAATATATAAAAGTGTATCTAAGTCCGAAGAAGTATAATCATAAACCCTAAAAAGTTTGAACTAATAATAAACATTAAAAAGTTTGCATTCAAAAAGAATTTAGCCCCATACTTCTTTCCATATTCTTCCTATCTTTCTGTTATTTCTCATATGACATCAGAGTTCTAGTAAAATTAGTTGTGCATTCACTTGCAACAATAGGATTGTGCAATCTATGATAAGTTAACCATCACATTTATCCAAGCTTTCCTTGTTGTTCATGAGTTTTGCACATTACATAATCTTCGGAACAAAACCAAGAAGTCGCATCTTTATCAGAGGTCCATATGTCGGTGCTTTTCGGTCTTCACATGGCGCTCACACAACCCGCATATGTCCAGTTCTAGCCATACTCTGCTCACTTCTTGGATCTATGGAGTAGATTATTTCTACCAAGATACGGACTAATATGACCCCAATAAAACTAAGAAAAGACCATGGGTTAGACTTCCGCCAAGTAATCTCGATATCCACTTCCTGATCCATTTATTTACAATTTTATACATCCTATAGCACGTCTACACTTGAGATCCAACCACAAGTGATATCCAAGCTTCCCCAATCATCAGGACAAGTCTTATAGTGCTCTAGTAGTGATTTCGGTTTCTTCTTTTTATAAGAGGAACACCTTCAGGTTTTTCATGCTCAGACCATCTTTATTCGTCTTTTTGGGCATACGGGAAGTCAACCTATGCCTCTTACATATACCATATAGATAAGATAGATAAGGCACGATCACCTTCTAACAAACAGTCACCTACGAATACAACTTTCATGTATGAGATAAATTGTTATCTGTAAAATAAGTTAAAAATAAAATGTGACAGTAAGATTCAGTATAGAAGCTGAACATCGGACCACAGCTTTGTTTACTACACCCAATTCCAACTACTAAGCATCTTTCCAAACAGGCCCTTAGTGAATTTGATTTAAGCGGTAAAGTTGCATAAATATGAGATGATGTCAAACATTTGGGACATTGCAAAAAGGAGTGTCACAGTGATTGGCATAGAGGACGTATGTAACAAGTTTATTTTACATACGATTTGTATGCACCAGTGTCATACTACTGAACAATTGTGGTGATCTAACTTATACAGCAAAGAGCTTTCCACAGTGGAAGTCTACCAAGTTTAGTCTCTATGAGTCAATATTTTAAAATCCCAATACAAAGAGGACTATTTTTGGGTCAAAGCCTAGATCAAAAATTGTCTAATAGTGTATGGAGACTAACTGAGCAGCAAATTCCATCCTCTGTTAAACAAAGTAGACATAGAACTCAAATGTAAGATATTTGTCCTTCACATACTTTTTATTTTGTCTTTTCATATTTTTCACAATCACATTCATCTTAAAAAAACATGTGTCCTTACCTTGTTGCATCGATGCAAAAGAATTTGTGGGAGTGAGCTCCAATAAGCAGGTAAACACTTCTTTCTTTAAATACAACTAGAGGCGATGCATCAACACAAGATTCCATGTAGACCATCCACTGTTCTCGCATGAAACCTCTTTTCTCAGCTGGAACTTCCCAAGACAGCACCGAACGGCAATTGTAACCCTCACAACTGGCATCATGCCTTATTTTGTTGCACCGGCTGTAAGAACATGAAACCTGTGATGAAGTTGAATTATTCACATCTCTTCCATTAGCATTTTTGGGGTCAATATACAAATCTGAATCCTTTTTCAAACGTTTAACGGGATAATCACTGATCAAACTATCTAGACCAGGCACCCAGGATTTATTAGAAGGAAGCTTGCTTTTTCTTTGCACTTGAGAGTTCACTCCCACTGATGCATCAGCTCTAAGTTCATGGCTAGAGGACACCTTTTTATGTTGAATGGCCTTCTGAAGTTTCAATGGAGTTGGAAAAGCATACAAGTCCCTCATATTAATTCCTAGATTATAGGAGACCTGAGCAGCTAATAGAGAATTGCCACCCATCTCAAAGAAGTCATCATCAAGAGAGATCTTGTCAACAAACATCAGAGCATCAGAAAAAGTCTGTCCAACCAAAGATAAAGAAAGTGTAAGAAAACACATCACCGTAATGACACATAATACTGACTAGAGAACAAGTGACTGACGACAACATGACAGCATGTATGCATAAAATCATTCACTATTCAACAACTAACCTTAACAATGATGAAGAGTCTGTTACTGGTCAACTTACGGGACAAGCATGAAATGTTCAAGAGTAACAGTCGACTCACAGTACTATGTAAGGTCTACTATCCACTCATCCTTTCCCATCAATTAGTTTCTTATTTGTACACAGCTAAGTTACACAACTTCATCAAAGCGCACTCCAGGAGTAGATTTGCAGCATGCTTTTAGAGTAAATTGAAGGCTACGCATTTTGGAGTCTGCCAGGCATGATACATTCACTGGAGTGTCCCAGTTTGAGTCTAGAGCACCAAAAGGCATATATGAACCCTCTGCCACCCTTTTATATTGGATAAGATAAATTCCTTCTACCACTCTTTTCCCAGCAGATAAATCAGCCGTCAGATCTCGCCAGCTTTACGAGATACTAACCAAACAGCAGGAAAGACTTCAAATTATCAAAGGAGGATTTACAGCTCATTTTCCCCATGAAAGCAAAAGAAGTATGTTCAGAAAGCATAAGGGAAGTAAGGAGTAAAAGACATCTTGTTCGTTTCATCCATTTTTTTTGGTGGTAAAGGAAGCATAGACAGTCTGGACAGCTAGAGAGATATGTATGGTTAGTCCATTTGTACATCTTGTATGTATTTTTGACACAACCTCGGTGTGATGTAGAAAATGGCAGAACAGGTTTTCTGTAGATACCCAACTTGATATTCCCTCAAATACTTCTTTGTTTTTTATTTCTATTTTGGTATTCTTCCAGTTACACGATTGGGCATTCAGAATCCTTTACATACTACCAGATGAGGATACTTGCCATATCTACATGCTCAACAGATATCAACGAATGAAATTGTTTTAAAATATAAATAAAGGGATTCTAGAAAACATGGTACGCACGCAACATGATGCTATTGAGAAAGTGAAAGATAGTCTTAGCCAGATAAGAAATTATATCCCAACAACCTTGTTGCAAGCCAGCTGCCTGGTTGTAAGAGTATAAATCAAAAATAAAAAAGGTCATCCAGTAAACATGCTAAGAAACCCCTGTACGACAGGTTGCGCACAAAAGGTAGAGAAGCTTATACAAAAGATAGTTCTGTAAAAAGAGCATTATCTATACAATAACAACAATATACCCAATGAAATCCCATAAACTAGGGTCTCGCGAGGGTAGAGTGTACGTGACCTTACCACTACCTCATGGAGATAGAGAGGTTGTTTCCAAGAGACCCTCAGCAAAAAAGAGCATTATCTATAGTGACTGAAATGTCATTAGTGCCCATAGTGACAGAAAACACTGATCTGTAACATCTTTCCAGTTACTCTTTGAATACACTGTTTTACCAAGCTAACCACCTTTTGTAGAAAAATATCTTCATTCACTGAACAATTATTTCACCGGGTCAGTTCTTCCACATCCAATACTAGGCCAAACTACATAATGCTCCCTAGGGTCTCAGTTTATGTGGCACAAATTTTTTCTTCGAACATCAGTTAATAAATTGCTCAAAAAGGGAATAAGTTCCCATAAAAAAGGAAGCATATAGTATACTCAATACCAAAGACCACCTAACAAATTTTTACCCAATTATATATGCATCTATGAACTCTATAATCTACATATGATTTTCCTTCATATTGTGTATGGTTTCAAAGAATGCATGATACAAATTAGGGCACTGCTTAAATAAATCTTATTATATTTAACCAAAAAAATTGACATTCATGGGAAAACTTTGTACTGAATGAAAATCGAAGTAAAGATTGTCACTAATCCCATTTTATAACAGAATCACAACCCTTAATCATACTTAAGTCTAGTAAAATACCTTCTGTATAACATTAATGAGATCGATATCTTGAGTTACTTCAATCTCAATATGGCTGCCTGCCTCAGACACTGCTGAAGTGGCCAAAATCTTGTGATCCACTTTCCCTGAAGAAGACATAGGAAAAGATTCAACAAAGTAGAATCGAGAGGGAATCATAGTTGGAGGAAGTTCCCTGGCCATCCAGGATCTAATTGTAGACCTGAAGACCTCAAGGTTGTTTTCCTTTTGCTTGAGCAGTAAATATGCTTCAAGAAACATAATATCTCCTTGAACGCAACGAGAAACCACAGCAGAATCAGCTACTTCTTGGTGTTCCCTTAAAACACTTTCAACCTCCTCTAAGGCAATTCGCTGCCCACTGATCTTTACAGTGCGGTCTTTTCTGCCAATATAAACCAGGTTTCCATCTGAAAGCTTTCTGCCAAAATCCCCGGTTCTAAAGTAACACTTCACTTCATTTTCCTCGTTCTTGCCATCAGCTATTTCTTGATGTAATTCCACGTTATCCAAAGGCAAAATAGAAGGATGACTAAAGTATCCAGAAGCAACACAACTTCCACCGACACATATCTCTCCCTCATCAGAACAATTTTCTCCAACAAGCACCACATCACAATTGTCGATGGGCATGCCTATTGGAACACTGCCCAGGGCATCTTGCTCCAACATTGTAGGCAACCACTTGCAGTCAAAATATGTGCAGTCACCGGAAACCTATTTCAAAGATCAAAAATATAAATAAGACTACAGAGAAGATAGTGAATTAAAGTGATAGGTGACATAAGCAAACCTTTTTTCTTAAGAGCAATCTTAAATTGGTATGAAGGTTATTATTTTTGCTTTTTAAACCGATAAAATTAACGCTTTGTATGTTCTATTTTATCAATAAAGAAAATCAAGCTTGCTGTGTCATTTTAACCTATTCCCAAATAACCTTCACTGCAGAAGTCATGAACCAAGATTGAACTTAGATAGCCAATGAAATAAGAAATAAAGCTTTGAGTTGCTTGTAGCAGACATATCCTCCTTCACGAAGTGGTTGCATCACAACCACCCACTCATTGAGAAACTGATGTCCAGCAAGAGACAAAAGCTATGTCATAATTACATAAAAGGAAAATGTATGTGCTGTGTTCAAGCCTTCCTGTGCATTATGTTCCTACTTATACAAGAAGATACCAGGAAGAGAAGGACAAATATTTTTCTTTTTATAAATCTAAAAGTAAAAGATTCCATTGTCTGTATACAAGAGATATACCAAAAAAGGAGAGACCTCAAAAAATATGAGACGGACAAGTATAAAGTGATAATATCTGGATAAACAACTAAATCATTATCTTTAATGATATGGAGAAAATACATTTGAGTCACAGTTGCTTAGTACTTTCGAAATAAAAGAGAGATAATAGGTACCAATAAAAGTGAAAAAGAAGTTTTTTTGTTTTTAGTAAAGGGTAACTCGTACTTCATATCCAACCAAAAGATTCAACACCAACACATCAGGTGGTGAGGGGAAGTATTACATACACAGAGAACTCATAAGAGTTCCTTGTCAGTCTAGTAAGTTATAAACAGCCTATAAATTCTAGAATATTTACCATCTCCCCCAACAGGTCTTGTTTAGATCAAAAATAAAGAAGGTTGAGGCAGTTCATCCTGATTTTCTGGATAGGATTGCACTGATTCTTAAAATGTCTAAGATTCCTCTCCTTCCATAAGTCCACCAAATACAAGCTGGGATACTCTGCCACCAATCTTCCCCTACATTTCTTCTGCTAATCCAATTTTGCAACAGCTCAAAGATAGTTCTTGGCATTGCCCAATTCATTCCCAACATACGGAAAAGCATGTACCACAGTTTACAGTTGTCTCACAGTGCATGAAAGGTGCTCATTATTTTCAGCTTCCTTTACATAGAGTAGGCATCTTGAGCAAATCTGAAGAGCTCTTCTTTGTAATCTTTCCTGAGTTAAGCATACCCCTTTTAGCTACCAACCACACAGAGCAAGATACTTTGGAGGGACATTTAGTCTTCCAGATCAATTTCAATGGCCAAGTCCTTAAAAATAGATACATCAATAAATAGATTTCCAATTGAATAGGCCTTTGCCGGAGATGCAACAAACTGGTTTGTCTAGGACGCTGGTAGTGCCTTCAAAGGCATTAATTTTCTGAAGTAGTGCAATGGCTCCGTCGACTTCCCAATCATTTAGGCCCCTTCAGAAGTTCAGCTCCCATCCATTATTTATCCATAATTGACCTACATTTCCCTGCTTTTGTAAACTTAAAGCATAGAGATCTGGGAATAAGTCTCTTTAACATACTTTGGTCAATCCACCAGTCATTCCAAAATGAAGTTTTGGCTCCATCGCCCACCTTGATCTTGATATTGGACCAGAACTCAGGCCATAGGTTTCTAATGGACCTCCATAGGCTACACCCATAAGTGCTTTTCACTTCTTCATCAGCTAGTCCTTTGACCATACTTTAAAGAAATGGCTTTTCTCCACAAGGCATTGTCCTCTGTCGCGAACTTCTATAGCCATTTTTGCAACAGACTTCTATTATGGAGGAGTAAACTTTTGATCCCCAAACCCCCAAGTTTCTTACTGCATACTAGTGAAGCCCACTTTACCAGATTTTTGTTCTTTTCTTCACAGCCATTCCAAAGGAACTCCCTTCTCAGTCTGTCTATTTTCTTCACTATTCCTTTAGAACTGGAAAACATGACATCATGTAGTGTGGCAGAGCATCCAAGACTGGATTTATCAGGATTAATCTCCCCCTAGAGATAAGTATTGTCTTTTCCAACTTGCCAACTTGCCACGTCTTCCATGACATCATTCTAATCTCTAAAGACTTGCTCTTTGCTCCCAGAGGCATCCCGAGGTACTTTGTAGCTAGCGCCCTACTTGGCACCCAAAATTTGCTGCTAACAGACCCATATCATCCACCTGATTGACTGCGAATAGAGAACTTCTGCTCCAGTTTACATGAAAACCAGAGACCACTTCAAAGATTGTTAGGATAGTTGTCAAGTGCCTAAGATGTTCCACTTTAGCTTCACAAAACACTAAGGAATCATCAGCATATAGAAGATGAGTGATCTCCATATTCATCCCCCACTGATTTATAGCCCAAAACCATTAATCCAACCATTTGCTCTTGCCTTTTTGAACATATGATTGAGCCCTTCCTTTGCCAAGACAAATAGAAATGGGGACATTGGATCGCCCTGTCTAAGTCCCCTTTGAGAATGGAAAAACCTTCTGGGTTGCCACTACTACAACAACATACCTAGTGAAATTCCACAAGTGAGGTCTCAGAAGGGTAGAGTGTATGCACACCTTACCACTACCTCATTGAGATAGAGAGGTTGTTTCCGAATACCCTCCGCTCAAATGCATTAGCCCCAAATAAAAGAAGAAAAAAAACAATAGATATTAAAAAAATGGTTAAAACAAAGAGCAATGTCAATTCTACAAGAAATAAAATAAAATTAGCAAAACAATCCAAGAGCAATAACAACACAACTATAATGGCACAACTAATCCTATGACAAATCTTAAACCGTCACAAGGCAAGACAACATCCTATCCCTACTAGTCGTCTACCCTAATACGCGATCTCCACCCCTTTCTATCTAAGATCATGTCCTCGGTGATATGAAGTTTCTAATCACCTCTCCCCAATACTTTATCGATCTACCCCTACCTCTCCGCATAACCCCTAAATCCAACCTCTCTCCTAATAAAGCCGACACACCTCCTTTGCACATGCATAAACCATCTCAATCTCGCTTCTCTCATCTTGTCTATCACTGCCACCTTCTTCCGAATAACCTCATTCCTAAGTTTGTGACTCCTAATATATCCATATATTTATCTCAATATCTTCGTTCTAGCAACATGCATTTTCTGAACATGTGAGTTTTTGAGTAGCCAACGCTCCACTCCATATAACAAAGATGGTCTAACTACTAATCTATAGAACTTACCTTTAAGTTTAGGTGGTACCTTCTTATCACACATAACTCTAGATACAAGCATTCCCAACATACGGAAAAGCATGTACCACAGTTTACAGTTGTCTCACAGTGCATGAAAGGTGCTCATTATTTTCAGCTTCCTTTACATAGAGTAGGCATCTTGAGCAAATCTGAAGAGCTCTTCTTTGTAATCTTTCCTGAGTTAAGCATACCCCTTTTAGGAGAACTTGACACTGGAAATACAAACTTTATCCACCTGGTCCATTTGTTGCCAAATCCCGTATTCTTCAAAATATTCAAAAAGTCCAAGTTGACATGGTCATAAGCCTTTTCTATGTCAAGCTTACATAAAATTCTAGGAGTCTTTTGTTTCTCTCTTGAGTCCACCAATTCATTAGCCAGTAGAGCCGCATCTAGCATTTGCAGACATATGACTGGTAAGGTAAATCAATCTATTGTATCAATGGGTTTGGTTCGACTTCTACTGGTCAAAATAAAGCTACCCTTCAAGAATGTCATTTGATGATTATCAACTAGCTTAGTCATGACAGTCTTTAACCTTTCCGTAATCAACTTAGCAATGATCTAGTACACTCCCCAAAAAGGCTAATAGGCCTGCAATCCTTCAGGTCTTCAGCATCATGCTTCCTACGGATTAAAGCTATGAAAGTTGCATTAAAAGATTTCTCAAAGAATCCATGGAATTCATCAAGTTCTGTCTTAGAAATTCCCAACAGCTTTTGTACAAGCCCATCGTGAAACCATCATATCCTGGTGCCTTATCAACTGCACATTGACCGATAGTTCTGAAGACTTCTGTCTCTGTGAAGGGCCTTTGTAGCCAATCCTGCTCTTCTGGGTTATCTTTGGACAATCTGTATATTCAAAAATAGGTCTCCAAGTCTCAGATTAAAAGTAAAGGTTCTTATAATACTCATTTATAGTTGTTTTGACCGAATCTGGTTCCAAGATTTTCACTCCCCCAACCACAAACCTATGAATAGTATTATACCTTCTTTAGGAGCCGTTGCCATTCTATGGAAGAATCAAATATTCTTGTCCCCTTGCTGGAGCCAAAGAACTCTAGATTTCTATCTCCAGCTTGCCTCCTCAATCTTAGCCAACTCCTCCAATTCTACCACCACTGTTGCCCTTACCATCATTTCATCCTCAGTCAAATCTCTAGAATCTATCAGTTGATCAAGGTTTGCTAATTCGTTCAAAAACTATTTTTGTTCACATTTTCATTTAAGTACTCTTTGCTCCATACTTCCAATTTTTTCTTCAACATATACAAGTTAATGCTAAGCTTATAGTCAGGGAATCCCTCCACTTCAAAACTAAACCACCAACCTTGGACCAAATTCACGAAACCTTCCACCCCAGCCACCCGTTCTCAAATTTAAAATAGGACCTCTTATGCTTCAGTTTCCACATTCCAGAAGGATTGACAGAGTGATAAGACTTTTGTAGATAAATTTTATTATGCATTTGGGGGATATGTGTTTTCTTTGATATGTTTTGGGATTGGAGTGTGATAAGAAATTACTCTTGGAAGAGTCCTCTGTCTGATGTCTTTGAAAGCTTCCTCCTATTCCATTGAATAGAAAAATATATCCAATCTGGCTGCACTGCTGGAATTACTGTCTCTAAACCAAGTGAAACTCCCTCCTCTTAAGGGTGGATCATGTAGTTCCATTTCATCTACCTAATTTGAGAAATCAGGCATTACATTAGTAATTCTATGGCATTCCCTTCTCTCTGCCATGTATCTGATGGTATTAAAATCACCGCAACTAACCAAAGGCCCATCCTACAAACATCTCATCACTGCTTACTCTTCCCAACATTCATTTTTTTCACTTCTAGTATGGACCCCAGTAAGGAACCAGGTAAAATGGTTCTGATTGATTTGAAACTATAAGTCAAAGAATGTGAAAGCTCATGCATACACCTCCTCAACCAATACCGTAATTTTCTCGAAAGTTAGTGAGCACATAGTATGTAGATGTTCAAGAAGATGCTCCCTTTTGCTTTCAAGTGCTAGAATCAAATCGATGAACCTTCTAACCAAGAATTGTATGCAGCTACAGATTTAAATTGATTAATTTCTAAAGTATCTCTTGTGAACAAAAATATGCACTCAGGCCCAGACCCACACATGAGAGAATGCAATAGTAAAAAAATGAAACGCACGCCATAACATGAATAGAAATGAAATCACAAAAAATAAATGCTCTCTCAAGCCCAGCACAAATTGGAAAATAAGATACAGATGATACTTGGTTTTTGAGTGAAGAAAGTGTAATAATAATCAGCTTATCAGTCAATCTTAAAACAGCTGTGATCGGAGACTAATTATTGTATCATTTTGCTCTATTCAGGTCCATCTAATCCCAATAATACCTAAGTAATACGTCTTTTTTTTAGAGAAGTACAACTTAATAATTTGTCCTTTTAAGGCAATTCAAGAATTCCAAACTAGAAGTTCTCCAAGTCCATAATAATCCATACATGGATATAAAAGTCCCTTATCAAACTTAGTACCTACTATACATTTACCAACAAAGAAGAAAACACGTTTGGCAATATTATTCAAAGATTTACTTGAATTAGTAAAGTTGATTAGATTTAATTACCGTAATTTTGCCTAGAATAAGTAAAATACAAACATTTTAGACACTCGTAATCAATGTAAATTCCCAACCAAGATTGAGCAAACTGTTTGAAAATGCTATACTTGTCCCTCATGATTTGTGTAAAGGTTTCCAAAGGGGCATCTTGTGAAGGTTTGGGGTTGAATGATCAAGTTATTCAATATGGTGATCCTTGAAAGTCCAATCATTAGACGAATGAGCCTAATCTTTCTCCCTCTACTCCAGTACCATTCTTGTCAAGCCTTTTTGATATCTTTCTCCCTCTACCAAGAAAACCGCAATGAATTTCTTCTGATTCCCTATTTCTGTACTTGCCACAGAGAGTATTACTTTGTTGTTGTTCCTTTCTCCAATGGTTGTCTTTGTCTAGAATGAACAGACCAAGTCATTTTATATCTAAAGAACGGAAACTCAATATCTTGCCACTAACTTGAAACTTTATTGATTCTAAATAATTGTCCTACTTCAGACATAGTTTTGTTGGAATTTACGGAGAGACAAACAATGCTAGGTTCTAGAGAATGAAGTGCTTCTCTAAGTGACTCTCATCATAATATGTCCTACAATACACAGAAGTTTCTCATCCAATTAATGTTTCCTGTTACCTTCGGACTTTATTGTGCTAATGTTACCGGCTGGAGAGTTATCGCATCCTACTATACTGGATCATGTCAAACTAGTATCCTCAAAAGAATTGCAAGCTGGGCACCCTATCCTTTTTTTTTTTTGGACTGGTAAATGCGAAGTTGTGCAGCCTAATCTTTTCCCAAAACACTTGCATACAGGACATGCTCAAAGTTGTTCCAAACATTTACCTGTAAATTAAATGAGTGGATAGACTTGACAAAGTATTAAAAATCATATCTCCAACTCACAAATAAAGTTGCTCCAAAAATATAACTGGCATACACTATACAGACAAGTATCTATCAATAATCACGCCAAAAGCATGACATCTAAGTTTGAAAGGATCACCTTCATGCAATACTTACTATAATGTATAAGTTACGTGTAGCGGTCAATATGCTGATCAATAAGTTGTTGATAGCATATAAAAGCATTTCTTATTCCGGGCTCGGAGAATTAAGAGAAGCACC
>DF359586.1:37978-55675 GCA_000787875.1 Solanum virginianum
GGGTCCGAAATGAGCTCTTTTGGGAGAAGTTAGAGGTGGCTCCGGTAGCTGAGAAAATGAGAGAAGCGAGATTACGTCGGTTTGGACATGTGCAGAGGAGGAGTGTCGATGCTCCTGTTAGAAGATGCGAGAGGATAGTGGTAGGAGATTCTCAGAGGGGTAGAGGTAGACCGAAGAAGTACTGGGGAGAAGTGATTAGACAGGATATGGAGACTCTTAATCCAGACCCCACTTGTGGGATTTTACTGGGTATGTTGTTGTTGTTAGACACACGTGTTCGTATTTAGTACAAATTCAATATTTGTTATTTATTTATCTCAATTTATATAATATAGATAAAATTGAGAGAGTCACTAAAATTTTAATATGATTTTAAATATTTTAAATTGTTAATTATTGTGATTTATGTTTTTTTTATATAATTTTTAAACAATATATGTTACTTTTACTGTCTCAGTTTATGTGGAATCGATAAAATTTAAAATTACTTTTTTATTGTGATATATATTTCTTTTACGTCTTTTTCAAAAAATATATGTTACTTATCTATTCCTATTTATGCGGCATTGACTCGAGAGTCAATCAAATCTTTTTAAATACTTTAAGTTGTTAATTATTATGATTTATCGTATTTTTTACGTAAGTTTGAAATAATATATATTACGCTCTTTGTCCAATGAAGTAATATATATTATTTAAAAAAAAATTACGTAAAAAAACACTATAAATTACAATAATCAATAATTTAAAATATTTTAAAGATGTATAAGATATTTAATAGTAAGATGAAACATATATTCATAAGATTTCTTAATGAAGTGGGTTCATGAGTTTCTTAATTATTGAGCCAATACTTTCAAAAATTAAAGAAAGACAAAAGGTAAAAGTTACAAGGATTCAAACTCATAACCTTCTACGTAAGTCTTTGTTTAAACCACAAAGTTAAAACACAGTTGATGCAACATTATGCACAATCTGCCTCAATAGAGACGGTGAAACAGACAGCTCACTGCCATTTTTAATATAGGCAAAATATATTATAGGAATAAATTTAAATATATACAATAAATTAATTAATTTACAATAAATATAGCTCTCTTTTATTTACATAAAAAAAAATCCCCAAATCATAGAAACTATATATGACTATATAACATAGTTTGTCAAAAGACAGAAAGTATACACTGATTATACAATGTAGATTACTTATACATTAAATACACATTATGATACGATAAAAACCTGAATATAACTTAACTATATATAAAATATACACTAATTATATATGTCTATATAGAGAATGACTATTTCTTTGATAATTATTTTGACTGAATAGCCTTGCACGGTAATTATCCCTATATTATAACTAAATGATAAATGTGAATATGGCCAAACTAATCATTAACTTTCTAATAAGTAACAACTTTTTTCTTTACTATCACTTCATTCACAATGCATTATATTTTCTTAAGCTTGCCATTATATATTTGGAGTCACTCTTGTCCGAAGGTGTTAATTGACATTGCTCCACTGAAAATTAATTATATATTGTAGATGAAAAAAAAATTATATATGTATATTATACATATATATGATGAACTTTTTTTTATTTTCTTATGTATTTTAGTGTTAGAATGTATTCAAAAATTATATACTTATTTAAAAAACAGAAGAAAGCGTTAATTAATTAAAGTAAAGATGGATTTCCTCATATATAGACCCTTTGGGATGACGCAATGGTTTCAAAACCACTTGGCAACGAAAGCAAGAGTTTGCCTTCTGGGTCGACCTCGTCGCATCGGGCCCGTCTACTGCGGGTTACCTCTCCTGTGTAGTTTACAAGTTGGGTTTGCCTTCTGGATCGAGCTCATCGCGGGTTACCTCTCCTATGTGGTTTGCGAGTTGGGTTTGCCTTCTGGGTCAAGCTCATCACCCCAGGTCCGTCTAGTGCGGATTACCTCTCCTGTGTGGTTTGCGAGTTATTGCCAAGGAGGTTTATCATGTGCGCACTTAAAGAGTAGCGACTGCAGATTTTCTTTTATATATATATATATATATATATATATATATATATATATATATATATAGAGAGTTCCTCATTTGTAGAGCTAGCCTATTATTTATTAGGCTTTCTTGTCGAGAAATGGGGTAGGGGGGTTAGTAGATTAGCTTACCAACTGCACTTATCCCTCTAAGGAATCTTAATTAGGTAATCTCAACCTTAATGAATGTTGATATCTACAAAGATAAACCTACATTGAACTACTAATTTAATACTACTATATCTCATCAACTTTGTACTATTTTGTCCCATCTTCCAGTGAATCTGATACTAAAGCAAAAAAGAACTAAAGCATTGATAAATAATAACTTCTGGTATAGTAGGATTGATCAGATCAAACTCTAACTAGAAAAAATTGTTAAATACTATACATTTTATCAGACAATCATTGCGGAAGTGAAGAAAAATTAGACCATTAAATTTCATATTATGTTGGTATACTTCAAGAATTTACAGAGTTTCAACCAGGACTTTAAAATATTGTTTCAAGAAAAAACTACAGAATCCTTGCCTGTATTCTGTTATGAGAATATGAATCTTCCAGTGGAGACAGATCTGTTCATTGAAACAGGATTGCACACTAAAAGATGTTGCCTTGAGAATGCACCTAAAGAGGTTGATCTTCTGAATTCAGAATTCTCCCCTGAGTTGTTCTTTGTTGAATCATAAACAAGGCTAACAGCAACCTCATCGCGATGGAGTACTCGTTCGTGATCATGATCATGATCCACCACCAAGATCAAGTCATTTTGTCTTTGAAATTGAAGAGGATTTATGGTCATTGGAGAAGGAAGAGGAGGAGGCAATGAGGGACGACTACTAGTAGTACTAGGAGGAGATACTACTACATTAGCCCTACAAAGAGGACAATTTGGATGAGATTTCAACCAAGTGTCAATACAGGGAAGATGAAAAGCATGGCTACATTTAGGCAAAAGCCTAAGGTTCTCATTTTCTTGAAATTCACTCAAACAAACAGCACATTCAGTGTCCTCAACCAATCCTTCACCTTTAATGAACTTGCACACTGTGATAGCCTTGATGGTAGACTCATCCAATCCAGCAGTGGCAAGTTGCCACTGATCATGAGGCGTCTCGTTTCGATTTGCTTCCAACTCTGTAGCTGCATTTCTGCTTCTCCTCCTCCTGCAATACTTAGTAATGATGGTATAGTAGCTAACAAGAAGGAAAGCACTTGCCAAGATACCGATGATCGCTATGATGAGAGGGGAGAAAGCTGTGGCAGAATCATCTGATGCATCTTCATCATCAGGAGGAGGAGGAGGTAAAAGAAAGTAACACCATTGTGGACAATAGACACTACAAATCCCTTGTGAACAATCTTTATAACTATCATAAGGTGCCCATGGATTAGTATTTCCAATAGATCCCATGTTCCAAAAAAATCAAACTTTGCACTCTAAGCCTAACTACTAGCAACACTCAGAATCAAGAAAGCTTCCATTTTTGTCAAACTAAGAGAGCAAAAGAAAGAACCCCATCAAGTGTTTTTGCCTTGTTATTTTCTTTTGTTGTTGGGAGAAGTGTAAACTAAGGGCGCTTAGATGGAAAGGGAAGCAAAGTAGGTGAAGTTGAGGTGTCAATTCAGAATTCAGATTCTTCAACTTTTGGTAATTCCCTTTAAGTTCCCTAGGCTCATCTTGGTTCTTTTATTTTCTTGATTTTAGCTTAGACTTTTTAAAGTAAAAGATGATTGTTTGTTGAACAATAAGATGCAAGTTAGTTGGGGCTGTCAAATTATATATCTAGATGGCATATACCTCCAAATCAAAGAAAAGCCAATTCAGTATTGAGTTTTCCCACCAACGATCTTTTTCGGCTTAGCCTTCAAAGTTCCACATAAGCAACATTGACCATTATAGTCTAGTCTATTCGGAACTCTACTAGGGTTTGCCCACTAAAGAAAACTATCCAAAAATTACAAAACATATAAAATGCTCTAATTCTGATCGATAACTCTAGGCTTAGCTTCTAGTGCAAAATTAAACTTGATTCATCATTCTACTTATTGCAATTCCACTCTATATCTCCGAGGGGCATAGTTCAAATTTCATATATATGCACAAGGTACAACACCTATATGCACATGTATTGTATGACATAGAGGGATGTTAGATGTATGTATTAGAGTTTGATCTATTTTAGGATCTTGTGTAGTTTAGGGGAAAACAACTTAATATAATCTGAGTTGGAAAAAGGATTAATTGTTAAATCTTGATTTTCATTTCTAAATCTAAGTTTGTTGCACCTCCCAAGAGTTTTAGTTGACCAATGAATATATTAAAATAAATCTAACTTGTAGATTACAAAAGTAAGTTGTAATATATTAATATAGAAAAATATAGACGTTGCTTTCTTTGGGCAAAAGAAAAAAAAAATATTACTGAACTGGCAAAAGGAAAATAGAAAAGAAAATTGAATTCGCCATTACTAGAAATAAAAATAGAGATTTTTCCTATCGTAAATCAATGAGAAATGATTTTTTTCACCCCATTCAAATGGAATATTTTTCAATTGGAAATATTAATTTATTTTAATAGTGAGCAAAATTTACTCTGCATTTAATATTTAAATAAATTACATTAATTAGTTATAATAAAATAACGAGATGAAAAATTTTAGAATTAAAGCAATAATACGTGGTAGTATTAGTTGTTTATCATAATTCATAACTATGTGATGGATAATATCCTTATCCTAGAATATATAATGCTCGTAAAATCGATGTAAATATTGAATGCGGATAATAGTTACTTACTTTAATTTTGCTATTTTGATTAATTAGAATCTTCGTATAAAGTAATAGTGAACAACCAAATAAAGAATAAATAAAAAGTAACTATAAAACAAATAAAAAAATATCCCAATATATTTATCAACGAATATAACGATGGAAATAAAGATTCCTGAAGACAATGAGAATATTAAGGGGAACACAATTTGCACTTAAATTAAAGCTATGTACGGTTTATTTCTTGCCAGGTTCCTTCTGTCTCTTATTCCTTTTTCCTATTTTCACTTTCCGTTAAATTTGAGCTTTTGAAATTAAAATAAATTTGATAATATATTATGAAATTTTGGTGATTTTTTATTTAATTTAATAAATGAGAAATTTGCTACTGGTGGAGCTAAAATTTGTATCGACGAGGTTCAAAATCTAAAAAAAATAGATAATCGAACTAGTGAAATAAGAGAGTTCGATATTTATTGTGTGTATATATATTTTAATAATATATAAATAATATAATTTTCAATTGAAGAGGGTTCAGATAAAATCCCTCATGATAATATAGCTTCGCCCCTGCTTACGCAGTTGATACAAAATAAATATATTTGGTAGAATAGCAATCTGCACACAAATTAATTATAATACCAATATTATTGAATAATTACTCATGTATGAGATGTACAAGACACATTTAGTGCATGTACGTAATCATATTATTACAATACCAATAGTATTTTTTTCTCAATTTATGCGTGCGTCATGATTGTGCAGACGTCATATTAATTCCTAGTATAAAATGAAAGAATGCTTATTACTATACGATAATCTTGTTTATTGATACTACATTATTTGTTATGCATGGAGTTTGTGTTCTAACACAAAGGCATGCATAAATATTGTCCCAGGTAAATTGATATGATGCGAAAATCTTTTTTTTCTTCGTTTAACAGCAAAATCAATTGCAAAATATAGAATACATTACTTGGAGCTAGAGTTAATTTCTTAAACGATCACTTAATTAATAGTATTATTTGTATTTCAAAAAAGTTATTTCTTCATATATATATATATATATATATTTTTTTTTTTTTTTTTAGATGATAATTATTAATAAAGGGAACTTATTAGAAATTTACCCCTCGAATCTACCTGTGCTTCTTTTCTTAGATTTGACTCTTAAAAAAAGATGCTATAATCATAATAAATATAAAATTATTTGCTTATTTAGGTTCATGATATGACAGTAATGAAAGTAGACGTAAATATATTTTAGATAATGATTTGTTGGTACACCTAATCCTCCATCTAGAAAGTTTACAAATATGATATATTTTTTCCGTTCATTATTACTTGTCACTATTTCAGTTATCGAGGTCAAAATGGATGAACTTTGACTAACATCTTAAGATATATTTTTTTTATTATATTAATATGAGAAAGATTGCAACTTATATTATTTTCATATATTTTTCAACCATCTAAATTTTAGATATTAAATATGTAATTTAGCTTTAAAGTTTAGTCAAGTTGACCTCAAAAAACAAAACAAGGATAAGTAAAAGTGAACGAGGAAGTATTTGTTAATTGAACTTTAAATTAATTAAATCGTTCTTTATTTTTATACGTTTCGTGCAATATTCAGCTATAGAATTGACATCATAATTTGCTTCTTTTATATGTATGTTGTGATTAGGGTTTTAAAATTACTTCAACTAAACCTACATAAGTATAATATGATTGAATATGAGACCAAATATTAACTTTAATAACTCATTATTGGTGGTTCATGGAGCTCCAACGTGCAAGACGCATTTGAGACAATACATTTAATTAAACTTATTTGCTTTATTTAGTCATAAAGGAAGACTCCCCCCACCCCCACCCCACCTCCAGCCCAAACCCCACCTCTAATATGTCCAATCTATTAGATATGTGAACTCTAGCTTGTATTGTTGATAGTCGGAAAAATAAAATAAGATGACAAAAAGTTAGGAATTTTTTATCACAAATAATTCATAAATAAAAGAATATAGTACAGGTAATTAGACAAATTGTGTGAAAGGCCATATGTGAGATAAAATTTTTTGTGTATGAGAAATTTTTGAAGAGTTTAAATTGGGAAAAGCCCTTTGGGAGAGAGGGGGGAGGGCACGGACGTGACTTGTGATTGTGGTGGGAGTGGGTGTTTAAAGATACATAAGTTTATTTATAATGTGAGGTAAAATTCACGTTTGGCCCAGAGAGAGAGGGACAGGGGGGGCAGGGGGCGGACGTGACTTGTGATTATGGTGGAAGTGGGTGTTTGAGGGTACCTCCCCCACCCCTCCGTTCCTTCTATAGAGCTTCACTTATGTTTTTGGCTCCAATCATATCTAACTTTTAAAATTCTCTAAGATCGTGTGATCAATTTTTAATGAAACTAACTCAAAAATATATAAAAGTTTAATTTTTAGATCAGACTAAATACATGCACAAAATATATTTTAATTTAGACATCGTAAAATAATAGATGAAAAGTCCCTTCCTATTTTAGAGCATGATATTGTCCTAAATCAAGCTACCCTATTTGGTCCTAACACCAATTGCCAGTGATGTGAGATTAACATATACATATACATGTATCAATAAAAGTTAGCATGTGGAATAGTGTATAAATATACTTTCTCTTTTTAATTTTCCAAGATAATTAAATTGCTTTGCTTCTCAAAGATGAAAAAACAAAATATTAGTAAATGTCACTTGAAATGAAGGAAAATTTAATTTTATGAATAAATATTATTTTTGTTTCTCACAAAAAGAACTAAATAAATCAAAAGAGAAAATTTTAAATAAATTAAATGCGATAAGAGGGAGACAAATCTTTGATTAAGGTGACATCAATTCTTAAAGTTTAAAGTGTTTGCCTTTGTAATAAAGTAGCATCAAGACATAACACAACAATGTCATAAGTTTGACCATTAATTTTAACTCATTTTACTTTCTTTATATTGTTTGTTATCATATTTATCAAAAATTATATATTTATCAGAATTGGTACTGATAAATTTTAATAAATCGTATCTGCGCTAACCATATTCAATTTAGAGACATTGTTTGACATATCAGTTAATTTTATCTAAGCCGAAATCATGTACCATAATAACATTAATATTAATATTAAATAAATTTAGATAATTAGAATTTGTCTTTCTTAACAAATTGAAAAAAAAAAATGTAACTCCTACGAATATTTTGAGAAGAATTTAATTTTGGAAATATAATTGTCCCAAATAAAGTTATTGAAAACATAACTCAACACCAAAAGAAATGGACCTTCTTATCAGCGGGTCGAACTTTGCCAAATCCAACTCTCAAGTGATACTAAAAAAGTAGAACAAAAATACACAGAGTTCAATGGCAGCAAATTTTCCTTTTTGATTCAATTGGAAGAAATGTCTCAGCAAAACAGCAATAGCAGTAGCAATAACATACCAGTTAGCGAAGTTTATTGGACCCTTGTTGCCAAAGCTGACAAGAAGTTCTCAAAAATTCGAGATTTGCCCTACTACCAACGTAACAGGTGTAACACTTGACCCCCATGTTTTTTTTTTCAATTTTTCTCATAATTTTGATGATCTTGAAGAACCCATTTGGGCGTTTTTGTTTATTGCTGATGATAATGATATCTGCATACTGTGTCATGCTTAAATGAATTGTATAATTTTGGGGATTTCAGTGTTGAAGGGGAGAGGATGAAATAAGCTGTTTCGGTAACCAGCCTTGATATGAGCAAATAATGATACTAAATGAACAACTTAGGATGAGAATAACTTCTGTCAGTTTAGCTTATTAGCATCAAGATAATTAAGGCCCTATTTGGAATGACTTAGAATGATTTTTCCTTGGAAAACATTTTACTCGATAATTTTCCGATTTCCGTGTTTGGTTGGACATAAATATGTGGAACAGAATAGTGGTGGTGCTTAGTAAAGAGGAAAGTAATGGTTACATGTTGATGGGAGTGAGAGCAAATGGAGCACAAGTGATAATGGAGTTTCACTTAAGAGTATAAGCTGTTATCCACTATTTGATATAACATATTGTTCTTAAGGCAAATATTTTCAGACTTCAATGTCTCATATAAAACAATGATATTTTTGTGCAACCAAGTGCCAGAAATAATTTATCATGGAAAACATTTTACATTATAGCAACAAGGCCTAGCTGTAGTCTGTAGACGATTTTCCTTTTCCATGCTCTGGAGTTTTAGTATTTGTACTTTGATTCGTGTAAAGAATGCCTTGTCTTTTGACAATCTTTAATTTGGGTGGTTGTGTAATATAAGGTATGATACATACTTCTACAAGGTTTTCAAGGTATACACCCAATTATGGAAGTTTCAACAAGAGAATCGACAGAAGTTGGTGGAAGCTGGTCTCAAGAGATGGGAGATTGGGGATATTGCATCTAGGATTGGTCAGCTTTATTTTGGCCAGTACATGAGGACAAGTGAGGCGAGCTATTTGTCAGAGTCGTATATCTTTTATGAGGCTGTGTTGACTAGGGAGTATTTTAAAGATGGGATGTTTCAGGATGTTAACCTTTCCAGCAAGCAACTTCGATTTCTTGCACGGTTTCTGACAGTTTGTTTGGTTTTGAATCGGCGTGATATGGTTTTTCAATTGGTAAATCAGCTGAAAATGTTGCTTGATGAATGCAAGAGGGTGTTCCAGGTTGGGTGACCATGATTCTTTTTTTTTTTTTTTTTACGCATGCTTGTTCTGTAGGTGCATATGTACTGTTTCATTACATGTAGTATTTTGGTCTGCCGTAATTATATGAAAAATTGCTAGCAGGACTGGAGGAAGGCACCATATGTAGCATGTCAGAGTTAAATGTTCAATTTATCTTTATAATTTGGACCTCTGCTCTCACATGCATAGAAATCATCATTTCTATTTTTTTTCCCTTTGTGCCTTCAACAAAAAAATGTGGCATGTTAAGGGTCTAAAACTTAGGATCTGTTTCCTGCCATGGGAAGTGGCAACTGTTATGGGATAAGATGAAACCATCAGCTTTTATCATGTGATGTAATTGTTCTTTTTTTGAAAAGGAATAACCAGGCTTCCTTGAAGTGATAAGAGTATTCAAATCCCAAAATTCTATTGAACCATTATGGTGGTGAACAGCCTTCTATTCAAGTAAAGTTTGTTACCAAACACGGAAGTGACAATCTTCCAAATGTTCATTTCCATTTATGGAGTTTTCATTTGGTGTGCTGAATGGTATGAATTTCCTTTGTATGCTAGGACCTGTTTCCACATACTTAGCTTGGTCCCTTGCTCATTAGACGTTGTGATAGGAGAAAGAACAAATGGTCTATGCATAGATGAATGACTTTTAGGTGAACTTGTTTCCAGGAAACTGATTTTAAAGAATGGAAGCTGGTGGTTCAGGAAATAGTTAAGTTTCTAAAAGCTGACCCAGCTTTTATGAATATCAGGCCATTGAGATATAGTGTTGTATTGGACCTTCATCCAGATTGCCTGCCACAAGTTGTTGAAGCAAAGAGAAAGCTAAGATTACGAGATGCACTGCTCTGCAGCTACCATCCGAATGAGGTGAGCCTTTCTCCCCTTTGTATACCTATCTATTGTTCTAATTGGAAGTCTGGGTTTATTGTGCAGTTTGCTAGTGAACTTAATGTTCATATCCATCTTGATCAACTGCATTAATATTTACTCATCTTTACTTTCTATGCGGTGATCAGGTTAAGTATTCAGAACTGACTCTTGATACTTTCCGAATATTACAATGTCTGGAGTGGGAACCTAGTGGGTCATTTTATCAGACAGGCGTGGTTCCTCCAGGTGGGGCTGGATCTGGTATTGGCCAGAATGGAGCTCCGGGTCCCAGTCGTTTTAATTATTCACAAGATATATCTGATCCTACTTTACCTCCTAATCCTCGCAAGTCCATCCTATATCGTCCGTCTGTTACAAATTATTTAGCGGTGAGTAGTTGCATTTTCCAACTATTTGCCTAATATTTTGTTTTGTTGAAAATAAAGCAATTCTTCTGCTCTCATCTGACATTGATCAATATGCTCTTATGACTTCAGTTAGCTTCATTGAAACTAAAATGTGATCATCTATGACATTTCAATATCTTATAACAACAACATACCCAGTGAATCTCACAAAGTAGGGTCTGGGGAGGGTAGAATGTGCGCAGACATTACTACTATCTCGTGGAGATAGAGACGCTCTTTTCGAACAATATCTTATAAGCATAATCTAATTAACTTGGTGAATGTGAAAGCTCGAAAGTAGTTTTAGCACAAGTGAGCGATGGGAAACGTAACTGCTTATTTTTGAGGATAAGTAGCATATGCTCTATAAATATTACTCAGAGCTTTATTGCAATTAATATTTTTTGTGCTAGGTAGAAGTTTTTGAATACCCTTTTAATATCTTCTTTGATGATACTGCAAAACTAGGCATCCTTCTGGCTAGAGCTGGTGATTGAACATTGTATAAACATCACTATACCAATGGCCTCCCTCGATATGGAGAGGGATTTTTAGCTCCTGGATTTATCTGTCTATTCCTCATGCATGTACTCTCTATGCTATTCTCCATTTAAAGGTTAACTTTGCCATTCGTTGGCAGGTTTTGGCCACAAACTGTGAGGAGCTACCTCATGATGGAGTTCTTTTACTGTATTTGTCTGCTGCAGGTAGTAGATGGTGTAAAGATCTTGTATGTTGATATAGTTATTCCTTCAAAACTCTAATTTACAGTTTAAACTGATCCTGTTAACAATTTAAATTTGTGACAGGAAGCTCTCAGCACTCCTTTTCTTCTCCATCCCATGGTGCAGGGAGGAGCTTTATGTCTCGTGTTGGCGACTTAGAAGCCACCTCTACATCTTCACAGAACTCTGAATGTGAAATTGCAAATCCCTCTTCTGCTAAGGGGAATTGCTTAAGTGACCAGAGTAGTTGCTTATACATTGGTTCTCGTTCCAGTGGAGGTATTGAACACTTTCTCCATCATGTAGATCCCAAACTGAATGGTTTTGAGGCACATAGATCTTGTTACATTGTGCATAGGCCACTCTAAAAGCAATCCTTGTTTTCATATGGACAAAATGTTTCTCTGCAGAAGTTCATTGTTTTTTGTCATTAACAAAAACTAGATAGAAGACCTGGGAGAAACTCATGAAATGCTTCAAGAACATAGAAAAATTTAAGACAAAAATCCCGATTTTATGTATGTAAAATCAACTAGAGAAAGGTATTTTCTTGACTTGACAATGAAGTCAATCGCTGTTTTTCTGCTAATACTTTTTGTCATCTTAAATATTGGAGTAATTTGTGATGAGGGTAGTCTATTGGCAAGGAGCTTCTACCTTCAACCATAATATTGGGGATTGAGTTACTAAGGGAGCAAAGCACATAAAATTTGTGCTCTCAAGTAGGGAATTTACCCAAACCTCACTTGTGCATTACACTGGTTTTTCTGTTGTTGAGTAGGTGAATTTGTGGGGGTGGACTTGTGCCTTAAATTAAAAAGTAGTGTTCTTTATTGAAATCTATACAAGACATGGACAGTGGACTCAGAGGTTGTCGGCAGCATCAGTTCTTCTGATCTAAATATGGAAGCAAATTGTTACACTTCATTTCGCATCACCTGGCTGGTGTTTTGTGACTTGGCATAGATGCTGGTCATCATCTCTTCTGAGCATCACACAAGATTTTTCTTAACCTTATCTTTTGGAATTGAAACTGTGTGTCATATTTTGGCTGTAGATAATTCTGAATCCTGAAATTTTATTTTTTATTTTAGGTCTGAATGGGATTTATCCATGTGACTTGTTGCCATTCACTAGAAGACCACTTTTTTTGGTCATTGACAGTGATACCAGTAAAGCATTCATGGTATGCATCCTGGACCTTGCTTAATATGATGACAATTGGTGCATAGTTTATGTGAGATTATTATTGTGTTGGGCCAATAAATTTTGTGCCCAGCGATGATAAGCTAAAAATGGAGAGACTGGTGGAAATGCTTGTACTGATGATTGTATGTTCTAATATGGGGACCGACATAGAAAAATATCTGCATTGCAGAGTTTAAACTATCTCAAATACTGATAAACTAATAGGGCTTGGTTGGACTAGAATATATTAGGATTTAAAACTTCTGAAATTACAGAGTTATGCTCCATGTTTAAAGCTTACTAACTGTTTTAGGGAATTAAATTGCCTGGTCTCTTCCGGTATGTGCATGTTGCAAGAGAATTCTGGCAAACCAAAACTGTCTTAACCTAATTCAATAATTTTCTCACTCTATTTCAACAGCAAATAAAAGAATTTCTCTATCAAACTTGACACAGATTCTCTCTTGATCTTCCATTTTACTACTTCGTGTCGCCCATCAATAGCTTGCTTGTTACAATTGCACTTATTGTATGGATGACAGGTTCTTATTATTTAAGAAGCAAATATTAAGGTAACTTGAGGCAGTTAGGTAGTATTTCGGTGTTCAGATACACATCCCCTGCATAGAAGAGGTGCCTGAATTTGGGTTCACACTTACAATAAGGAGCCTGTGACATCTGAAAGAAGATTGATATTTGTTAATGTGCTGCATAAGGATCACAAGGCTTTATGTGTGGGATGTGTGCTCAGCTTTGTTGCAGCATGCTTCATATTTAAATGGAGAAAAGGATCCATTACTTCTGAGTTCTGAAGTTGAAACAGCAGATTTCTCGTAAAAGGAAGTATTACATGGATTGTCAGTATTGGTTTGGCAGGCAGAAGCAAATGATAATAGAAGACCTAGAAAGCTTTGGTTGCAAAAGAGTCACGATACAGGAAATAAATACCATAGCTTTTATTTAGAGAATTCAGCTACTTGTACTCCTAGAAATATGATAAAATCCAGGAATGCATTCCATAATGTCCATGGTGGGATCCTGAACTGGTAGCTTCAGAGTACAGTGGGTCATGCCGAGAACAGTAAAAAAGGCACTATAGCTGGGGTTTTAGGAGGAGGAGGAGAAGGACCCCGACATGGGATGTAGTTGCATTAGCAATTATGTGGGTAGTTTGGAGGTAGAGAAGTAGGAGAGCATTTGAAGGGTCTAGAATGATTTTGTATGGGAGGAGTAGCCTCGTCTCTAGTTTCTTTTTATGGTGTACCCATGAGGTCCTTGTTTGTAGTTAGATGATTGAATGACTTTTATAGTGAACCATATTGTGGTGTAGGTTTATCTACTTTTTGTATGCTATTTGTATACGGGAATTTCTCTTCCATTTATAAAATTAGTTAAATGTTTCTAAGTTTTAGTTTCTTGGTTTATGTGATTATCATTGTGGCCCTCAGCATCATGAGCTTCAAACTATGATACCTTGATCTTCTTTTCAGTCATACTTTGTACTTAATTTTCCAGAAGTGTATTATTTTATTCTTGATGCATTTTATTCAACCAAATTTACAGCTGAATGGTGTTCTAGACTCCCAGAAGAATCTATGCATGAAATAGTGTACAAACTTTGATGATATTATAGTATTAATCTAGATCTCTGATGATATCTCAGAGTTTCTCCTAGTGTCCTTTTTAAGCTAGGACAATATTTAGGTTGCACTTGTATTTTCTCCAGCCTTTTACAAAATTACTTCATAAGGTCATCATTCATTGTGCTTCGTGGAAGCTACCTCTTTGTTTCTTGATATCCTTGTATCTGCTATATTAAATAAATAACTCTGAAGTTAACTCACGTGTCTAATAGTTAGGTTTTTAATTTATTTTTAATCACTTAAATTATTTAGGTAATGAACCTTTTTCTTTTAATTTATTTCTCTGACATGGATAAAATTATTTAATGCATGAATGTGAACAGGGCTTAAGTGGATCAGAGAAGGGAGAATCAGTTGCCATGCTACTCTCTCCTACAATTTCACTGCCTATATCTACTGTGGATTCTTCTCGACAGCCGATTGGAAGCTCATTCACGAGTTTTCTTACAATTCCTTTACAGGCTTTCATTTTGATGCTTGGTTTCACGGGTTCTGACATTGACATGGTGTGTTAGCTTAAAGCCCAACTGCTTCTTACCTTTTCTTTTATGTGCTTGGTTTGCTCACACATGTATTCTTGCTTTCAGGATGTGTATGATAAGGCTGACAAACTGCTTTCTTCATCATTAAATGAGTGGGGTTTGTTATTAGCAGCATCAGATAATCTTAATCCTGTTTGGGCTCAAATTCTTGGAGATCCATTTTTACGGCGGCTCATTTTAAGGTAGGTGGCTACTGTTATCTAACGTTTCATTAAGTACTCATCTTGGTCATCTAGTATTAAGTCTTGAAACAGGCCCTTGAGTGGCTGAGTATGGATTAGTTGATTTGATTTTGACCACCTGGCAAAATCTGATACTTCAGTGGTATAAATTGCTGAATCACTCGTAATCAAGGTTTTTGTTCCGAGATGTTGGTTCGGAATGTCAGTTAAATTGGTCTGTATTTATATTCTCCTAAGGCTTATGGGTGTGAGGATGGATGTGATGTTGGTTCATAGTGTCAGTTAAATTGGTCTATATTTGTATTTTCTTAAGGCTTATGGGCGTGAGGGTGAATGCAGAGGTTAGGCGTGAATTATTTTGGGGAAATTTCTTGAGAATGGTAACAGTACTATAAATGTGTTGCACAAAGGCTGTGCTAAAACCATCTGTACAATTTTGAAGGGAACCTAAAGTTAGCTTTCTTCCACCTCCTACTACAGGAATTCTATAATATCTGAGGCACATAATTTAATTCCTATCCGAGCCTCTTCCTCTTCAAAAGACCTCTGTAACCATTGTTTCTTTGTCTCACTGATGCAGGGATATTCAATAAAATGGGACTCAGGTCTCCATTCCTCTGTTTCATTGTAGAGTTTTGAACTTTTGATAGAATGATAATATTTCCCCTTCAATAACTCGAGGCTGTTTCCCTTTATCTCCAATTTGTCATTTTTGAGGAAATTAAAATGATAAGTCCGCTGAATCCTTTTAGGGTTGTTTGGTTTGAGGTACTAGTAAAGATAATCATGGTAGAATTTCTCGGGTTGTTTTATCCCTTATTTCGTTATTATTTATTTATTTATTTATTTTCATATCCTGTATAGGGAATCTTCGTAAAACTTTTACGGAGATCTCAACTAGCTTCTTATAATATGAAGAGTAGTTTCGATGTATTGGCTTGGTGGTAGTTTGGTGCACCATACCTTTTTCTCCATTCATATCAGTAGCATTAGCAATGTCTTGCTTTCTCTATTATTTGCTTCTTGTATCGGGCTATTTTGCTGTCATTACTGTTCTTTTTCCTTGAATGCTATGTAATGCTTTTAGAATATTTGATATGTCTTCTTTACTTGCGTGTGGTTTTTTCATACTGTTTGATATGCGTTACTTGAACCAAGGATCTTTCAACAACAACCTCTCTACCTCCACTAGGTAGGGTTAAGGTTAAAGTTAAGGTCTGCGTATAGTTTACTCTCTCCAGACCCATCCCACAGGTTATGTTGTTGTTGGGACTTTCTTTATTGTTGTGCCAGATTCAATATGGGATAAGTATGCCTTTATTAGCCTATTAGCTATTTATGAGATAAAATAGAAGAAAGGACCAAAATTACCCTTGTTTGTAGTTGTTTTCAACCCTTCAAGCATGCTGGGGGCATAATTTAAACAAAATATAAGGGGACTGGACTGCACACAAGTAATGGTGCAAGGATATAGTGTAATCTTTTATATTTTTAGCAAATTTCGAGCCAATCTAATGAAATTATGCAGTTCTTTTAACAAGTAATATGTTCTTAGTTTATATCCCGTCTTCTTTTCTGTTTCTCTTTTCCTTGCAAAAACTTGGATGGTAAAACACTTGAATTTGCAGATTCATATTCTGTCGGACAGTGCTGGCGCTGTATGCTCCAACCTTCAACAAGACAGAATTTCTCCCTGAATGCATCCCTTCCCTTCCAGATGCTTTCCTGCCAACTAGTGACGCATGTCAAAGGACCGTATCGCAACTTGCTGACACCTTTGGTGCCACCAACAAGTTCAATTTTTCAAAAGAGGAAACGATGCTTTCTGATAACAGAAGCCAGGAGAACTGAAGTTGGCTACTATTATTATTTTTTCGGCATGAATTCTGGTAGCTTTGTAAATTGATTTGAAAATGAGGCTTCTTTGGTTTGTCCTTTTTCCTTTTTATTTCATGTTTGGCTGTTAATGTGATTTTTCTGTACGTTGATATATATACTTGTCCAGTTAGTCATATGTGATGCTTTTGGCGTCTGAACAATGCTTCCTCCAACATTTCCAGTTTGATTCATTTCCCAGATGTTCTCACTGTGAGCAGCTCATGCTATAACCTGTACTGGCTAAACTCTCGGGTGTGCATCGGTCGATTCGATTTGATTTTATATATTATTGGTTTGATTTATTAATTTTCGGTTTGATTTTATATATTATTGGTTTGACTTATTAAATTTTGGTTTTTAAATATGCTAAATTAATAACAAGTCAATAAAATAATTTTCATCAATATTCGATTTATCGGTTTTAAGCCTTTGACTGTTTAGCTTTCGGTTTACCCAATAAGAATGATAATGAGAATTTGCATTAATAAAAACTGATGGAGTATGAACATTATGTTTACAAACCTGCAAAGGTTATAATTATTTAATTACAAATTAAAATTAAAGCTAAAACTAAGTTGTCCAAATAGGTAAAGTATTGTTATAGTTGTATTATCACTACTAAATTACTAATATTCAATACTAACAAACGGGTAAAATAGTAAATTATTATAATCTTATTGGGTTATCGATTTACTCAATAACCTAATAGTAAAAATTA
>DF359586.1:55743-73467 GCA_000787875.1 Solanum virginianum
TCTCTAATAGTAAAAATTAATATCGAATCGATAACTCAATAATTTTTTTCAAAAAATCATTAAAAACCCTGTAACCTAATAACCCAATAATAATAAATCAATAACGTTTTTATCAGTTCATTTTATCGATCCGTTCAATTTTTACATACCCCTACAACTATCCAATACCTCATCTTCTCCCCTCGTTCTTAACTCTCATCCCCACCTCCCGTATTATTTATTTAAATTAAATATAAATATTTTTATTTTTATTTATGTATTAAATACAAAAAAATAAGATGTATTTAATAATATCATATAGGGAGTGTTTGGATTAAAAGCTACAAGCGATAAGTCGAAAATTTTAACTTTTGATTTTTGGCCTTTTAAAAAAAGATATGTTTTCAATTTTATTCAAACAATTTCAAAACTAAAAAAAATGTTTGAAAGCCAAAAATTACTAAAAATAAGTCAAATATTTTTTAGGAAAGATACACTGATAATGTAATTTTGTTTTTCACTATTGAGTGTAATAATTTAACATATTACTCCAGTACTAAAATACACCTATTATTTTTATATAGTCTGGCAAATGACTCCTGTAGTTGAGTAGTGTGTTTGCAAGCAAGTCAGAGAAGCTGAAAGTTTTGTGTCAATGGGTGCGTTCTTCTTGGATATACAAACTCTAAATGAACTTACCTGCCTTCTTTCTGATTGAAGAAAGACTAATTGCTGTTCTGTTACTGATTATCTGGATTGTTAGCTTAGGTGTTAAGTGCACACTGCTTCATTGAATTCTGAAAAGATAAGTTGCTGGCTGTACTTGCTTTTTACTCTGCAATTGTGGGTTCCCTTTGAAAACGTTTTGTTTGTGATAGTGTCTGATATTAGCATAATTTTTACTTGACAATTTGCCACGACCTAGAGATGATAAAGGATTGTTTTGGGGAAATTGGGGAGGGATTATAAGATGGGGAATCCAACCCTCAACAATTAGTTGAAAGTTTAAATAAGGGTTATCTTGTTGAACCTTTTGCTTTAATAAGGAATGACAGTAGATAATGGAACATATATGCTACTAATTGGTAGTTTTTATTTTTAAGGATAAATTCCGTTAACTCTTTCTTTTCTTTTTGTTTGCTTAGTTTGAGGCTATATTTTTTCAGGGCTTTGGGGTGGAATTGGACTAACACATTTTTCATTGTTGTTGATGCAGTATTATGAGGTGAAGGGGAATTGGATTGGTTGTGTTGGAATACTGTGTTACCCTGCACTTTTAACGTTATGCCATCCTAAGGTGCTGACAAATGGATAACTCTTCATTTTATTCTTACTGGCTATAGTATGAAAATGCACATTTAACTCAAGAAAGAATAAGAGGCCTGGAGTTTTCTTGGACGGCTTACTTTAATAGAGATTAGAGCTATGTTGGTACTTGCTCTCTGTATATGTGCTTATTACCATACTCTGGTAATATGGATTGCTAAAGTATGGTGACTGAAGACATTATTTTAGTTGAAGTATAATTCAAGAGTTAGGTTAAATTGTAGTAGACATGTCATACACGAGATTGGAATCACCAAAGCCGAATTTTTGTGGTTGGTCATTCATAGCAGTATTTTCAATTCTATAAAACATGGGAATTTGTTTTGTGAGGTTAAAAGCTGCAGGTACTGCATGAGTATACTATCTTTGTCCCTTATATGTTTAGATTCCTCTCTTCAATTGCAAATTTGCCACCTAGGATAACTGTGCAGAAACAAAGATTCCATTAAAGTTGTAATATAACTGATACTATCAGGCTTCAAAGCAAAAGTTAGCTACATTAACGAGTCTATCCGAATACACAAGAAGTTTTCCTTTTCTTCTATTACATTTACTTGGAAGAAATTCCTTAGTGAACTGCTCTTTTGGGTTATAAAGCAGTGACTTGTAAACTGTAGGCAATGGTTTGAAGTTGTGCATCCAGCAATACTTTAAGTGCACTTAATTTCTATATTGACCCTTTTTATTGGCTTGAAGCAATCCCCATGGTTTAAAAGAGTTTAATCAAAATATATGCTCTTGTTTTTAATACTCTTCCCAACTTTCTTGTAGCTGTTGAAGTCTTCCTTATAATTACGCGCTTATTGTTGATGATGGAGCAGGTGCCTGATGAGATGGCTTTTGTGTTTTCTTAGTTACATTTTGATTGCTCTCTGGATTTGGGACAAATTACAGTCTTAAAAGAGTTCTTAACCAAAGCTTTGGCCATGCAATGGCTGAAATCATGTCTGGAACTTCGTTTTTCTCCAATCCATCACTATACAGTACTAATACTACCAAGTACAGCCATAGCCCGTCACCAGACAGACTTAAATTCTTGATAGACAAATCAAAAAGCATCAGACAGCTTCTACAGATTCATGCGTTTCTTATTCGACGTGGTCTAGAGAGTGACCCAGTCTTGAATTTTAGGCTCCAACAATCATACTCTTCCTTTGGACACCTTCAACATTCTGTTACTGTATTTAAACGCACTCATAGTCCAACTGTGTTCTCTTACACTGCCATTATCCATAATCATGTGATCAATGATCTCTATGAACAAGCCTTTGTCTTATATATCCAAATGCTAACACAAAATGTTGAGCCTAATGCATTTACGTTTTCTTCCATCCTTAAAACTTGCCCTCTTGAATCAGGAAAAGCCCTTCATTGTCAAGCCCTAAAACTCGGGTATGAATCTGACACATATGTTCGCACTGCTCTTGTAGATGTCTATGCAAGAGGCAGTGACATTGTGTCAGCTCGCAAACTCTTTGACACTATGCCTGTAAGGTCCTTGGTGTCTTTGACAACAATGATTACTGGATATGCAAAGAATGGGCATGTCGAAGAAGCAAGATTGTTGTTCGATGGGATGGAAGACAGAGATGTTGTTTGTTGGAATACCATGATTGATGGGTATAGCCAACATGGTAGACCTAATGAAGCTTTGGTTCTTTTTAGGCAGATGTTACTTTCCAAAGTGAAACCTAATGAAGTAACCGTGGTGGCGGCTCTTTCTGCTTGTGCCCAAATGGGAGTACTGGAATCAGGTCGGTGGATTCATGCTTATGTGAAAAGTAACAGAATTCAAGTAAATAAACATGTAGGTACTGCTTTTATTGACATGTATAGCAAGTCTGGGAGTTTAGAGGATGCAAGAATGGTGTTTGATCAGATGAGAGATAAGGATGTCATAACATGGAATTCGATGATTGTAGGATATGCAATGCATGGATTTAGTCTTGAATCTTTGCAGCTGTTCAATGAGATGTGCAAGTTGGGTCTCCAGCCTACTGATATAACGTTTATTGGCATTTTAAGTGCTTGTGCTAATGCCGGATTGGTCTCTGAAGGGTGGAACTATTTTCAGTTAATGGAGAAGTATTGGATTAAGCCAAAGATTGAGCACTATGGCTGCATGGTGAATCTTCTTGGACGAGCTGGACAGCTAGAAAAAGCTTATGAATTTGTCAAAAGTATGAAGATTGATTCCGATCCTATTTTATGGGGAACTCTGTTGACTGCTTGTAGATTTCATGGGGATGTAATGCTTGCAGAGAAAATTATGGAGTTCCTAGTTGAACAGAATCTTGCTACTTCAGGAACGTATGTTCTGCTATCCAACATATATGCTGCTGCTGGTGATTGGGATGGGGTGGCAAAAGTGAGGGCATTGATGAAAAGAAGTGGGGTTGACAAGGAACCTGGCTGTAGCTCCATTGAGGTAAATAATAAAGTGCATGAGTTCCTTGCGGGTGATATGAAGCATCCCAAAAGCAAAGAAATTTACATGATGCTGGAGGAGATGAACAATTGGCTTGAGGCTCATGGTTACTTGCCGCAGACTGATATAGTCTTGCATAATCTTGGGGAAGTTGAGAAGCAGAAAGCACTTGCAGTTCATAGTGAAAAATTAGCCATTGCATATGGGCTAATTAGTACTCCGGCAGGAACTACAATCAAGATTGTCAAGAATCTACGTGTTTGTCAAGATTGTCATGCTGTCACAAAGCTCATTTCAAAAATCACAAGACGCAAAATCATTGTGAGGGACCGGAATCGCTTTCATCATTTTGTGGACGGGTCATGTTCTTGTGGTGATTTCTGGTAGAACTACCAGCTCATGTTAACAAGCAGGCAGGTTTGCTGTAAACCGTTCTCTTTTTCGTTTTTTGTAAATTTCTTTTGTTGTTTTAGGTGGAAATTTCCTTTTCACCTTTTTGGAAGTATTTGGTTTCTGTTTGTGTTGTAACATTATTGAGGAATGGGAAAAAGTGGAAGATCTTTACAGGAGAAACTGAAATCAGTTTTAACATGATACTGGATATTCTTGTACTCGCTTATTCATTCTGTTTGTTTAAATGAAAGCATCAATATGGACACAAAGTCTCTATATTTTGTGAATTCAGTTCAGTTTCACTTATTCTGAGTAATTTGTAGACGGGTCACATGTAAGTCATCCTCTCCCATCTTTGTATGGGCAACCTTTCTATTATATTTCTCTTTACCACCATCTTTGTAATGAAGGGGTTCGAGAATTTTCTTATTTGAATATTGTTTGACTTGAGATTGGGTGATTCCACTTATGGTTACCTGTTCTGGTTATTTGCCTTCATCTGCCTAAATTGCTTGAGCTTGTCTATATTTCATTTTTGTTGAGTTTTTTCTAGCTAATTCATTGTCATTTTCAATGTAAGTGCCTTCAGGAGTAGTCATTTGTTATCCAAAACCCCCCAATACATTATTCTCTTATTTTCTTCTCTCATTTTGTTACAAGGATCACATTTGTCTTGTTAATGAGATGAATGCCTCTTAGTAATTATAGCTGCTGGTATATGTGGAAGGAGAGGATGCACTTGATCTGCTGTTTGTGGAGTATGATGTACAGTGTTCTAAGCATCGCATTGCACCCTGGTACCTGTCGTCGCTTGATGACATCCTCATACGGCATCATAATTAACAGGAGCCTAGACAGTTGAAACTGACTGCTGTTCCAACTTCAAAGAAAGAGCTTGGAGGGTGAGATTTCATCACCATCTTCCCAAATGCAATCCCAAATATAAATGAATATCTGACATTTAAAGTTATATTGTTCAAGTTGAAACTACTCTTCACTTCCTCCAACCTTAGTAAGAAACTAAGAATATTTCCAAGTGATTGAACGACCAGTCTGTGGAAGATGCAGCAACTTAAAGGACACTTCTGAGCATTGCCTGCTTCACAGAAAACCTGCAAAACAGGTGTGTAATTACTTGCTCACTTTCTTTTTCAATGGTTGATGTTTACGTACAGAAATTTGCAGATTACTTTCATAGTCCCTTTGTCAAGAATCTGATGTAGCACAGCTGCTATCTTAGCATATTTTCCTGTCCACTTGGGTGCAAAATATGGAAGAAACAAGCATTTCAATGTCTTTAGTTTCCTAATTTCCTGCCACTTCATACCTCCATTACCATATATCACGCCGTGTAATCAGAACTTGGAAATATGTTTCTAGTGACATATCTTATTTTCATTTCATCTAGAATAAAACAATCTTTTTCTCAATATTGTCCTTGTTTGATTCAATACTCTTCCATTATTTAGAAGAAAGCTACTAAACATTGAGAGCTGTCAGGTACAGCATTAGAACTGAACTATCCATTAGATGATGATATTTCGGTCCCGTTTCTTTGCCTGGGGAATAAGGAAACTTTAGGAAGGTTGTAATTTGGAAAGGGTATCACTCACAGAATGATGAGGTTTGTTTTAGAACACAAATTTCACAAAAATTCCTTTTTGTTCTTGAATTTCGTGCTCGGTCAAATATCATCACATAAATTAAAGATGAAAGGAGTAATATTTAAAACTACAGAGTAGTCTTTGTTACAAAGTCAATATCGTGAAGATTTATGTAATTCTACAACAACATACCTAGTAGAGGCTGGAGATTTATGTAATTATCCATAAACAAATTACAATTAGTCCAATAATAGGCGGGTCGAGTCGAGTTAAAAGGGAGGATCGGGTTATTCAAGGGAAATCATGTAATTTTGGATTTTGGTCAATTTGGGCGAAACCAACTGATTGAGGGCTATATTTTGTTGAGTTCAGTAATGCCGGGTGTAATTAGCCAGATAATATGACGAGGTACAAACTTAATTCATAGAAATCTGTGTGGATTGTCACTTGTAACTCTTTGGAAGAACTTTTGGAGCTTGAATCAATAGAAAACATTTTTTTGTATGAGTTGATATTATTTCATTCCAAATCCTTTTTCGATATCTCCCAAGAAAAATTTCAAATTTGGATCTAAATTGACGGGTGAAAGATCTTGACCTTCGAGAACCTTTCGGTAACCTATGCTAATGGAATATCTGTGTATCCGATTGATTGTGTAAAACCTGCTGTAGCAATGGAATCTAATTGTTGACGAGATAGTTAATTTTTTTCTTGCATATTAAACAAACCAAAATAAACCATCCCCTTAGTAAATCGGTTTGGTTCAATTCAAAGCAAACTTCAGACCATTTCACCGGCGTTTTAAATTGACAAAGCAGACCAAGCTGGACAACATAAAAGTATGTTTTCCAACTATATCTGTATATTTAGTCTTTTTTAAAAAATATTTAATTTCGGAACACATTTATTAAAAAGATAATTAGATCAAATGTTGGTCCATAAACTTTATTTATCATCTATTTGGTAGAATTTACACAAATTAAGAAAATATTCATTCGATCATATTATTTACCAACAACACCCGATCAGACACAACCTTTCTCTTCCTCTTCCTCCTCCGTTGTCTTTAAAATTTGACCCATCACAAATGCAAATTGTTTTGAACAAATTATATGTTAAAATATTCAAAACAATCAAAATGATTTCTATTTCTAAAACTTGAGATTGTTTAGAGAGATTTTGAATTGGTCATGATTGAATAATCAAGCCTACTTCATGTATAATTAAAAACAATATTTTGCTTTTAGTATATAATATTGTATAGTCGATGTATAATTAAATTATATTAATTTTTTGAATATATTATAATACATAGTCATAGGAACAATTTAATAAATCAGAGTATATAATATTTTTAAATTTTTTAATAAATATATTTTTTGTTAAGATAAAATTATTTTGGGACGGAAAGAAGTAGTTATATTAGTGTAAACAAAAGGAAAAGGAAAAAGAAGATACATGTGATACAGTGTGCGAAACTTAACGAATGGGCCGAATTTTTTCTACTTGTCCCATGTCCATATATAAGATGCTTCGTCCTCATAACATAAACTCTTTCAAGCCTAGGGTTTAGGTTTGTACAAAAACCCTTCAAAGGCCAGCGATTTCGACTTCTCCTTCAGGGATTCGATAACTGTAATTTCTCCTCTCTGCATCTCTAATTTTGAGTTGTAAGTAGCGTTTGTTCTCTCTGTTCAATAGTTTAAGATAATACTAGTATATGTTTTTATCATTTCCTTTTGTGGATACACGATTGAGCTCATTTTTTTGTTTGTTTTGCTCCTGTGTTGAATTTATCTGGAAAATTTTGATACACGACTTGTGATTTTTATTGATTATATTTTGGATTTTAGGGTGAGATAATAGTTCTGCTTCAATGTTTGTATTTTGATTTTCGTGCAGCATATTCCTTTTCCTTTTGACCTTTTGTAGAATTCTAAAGATTATATTACTTTAAGAAAACCTTGTTTGCTTCTGTGATTTTCAGAGAGAGGTAGTAAATCACCCTTTACTATTTCAGTTGGCTGCTTGTAACTTAATAAAGGTGTTATTTTCATCCCAATGCCATGGTTATGAACTCTAAAGCTCGGTTCAAGAGTTATTTTCTTCTTTAAAGGTCGATATCATATATTGTAATTTGTAATGAAGTTATGGTGCCGGTTTTAGGACAGAGGTTATGTGTTATAATATGGTAATTCCATCTGTGATGCGTGATATAATATCGTGTAGGTACTAACAGGGTTGACTGAAAAAACACTTATGGAATAGTCTAGCGGTATTTGGGAATTAAGACTGAAAAAACTATCTTTCCTGATTGCATATATTGTCATAGGCTAAGGATTTGAAGGCGCAGTTAATAAACTTTTCAATGGAAGATATTTTCTGTAATTTGAATTACCAAGTGTGGTGGGTTTGAGAGAGATCGAGTTGGTTGATGAGTTCTTTTTGTGTGTGTACTAATGCAGTTTTGTGCTTCTGACAATGCAGTCTCAGCTCTATACTGCAAATCCAGATTATAAAAGATGGTGCAGTACAACTTCAAGAAGATTACGGTGGTTCCCAATGGGAAGGACTTTGTCGATATCATTCTGTCTCGCACACAGCGTCAAACTCCTACAGTTGTACACAAAGGATATGCCATCTCGCGCATACGCCAATTTTACATGCGCAAAGTGAAATATACACAGCAGAATTTCTATGAAAAACTCTCCACCATTATTGATGAGTTCCCCAGGCTTGATGACATACATCCTTTCTATGGGGACCTTCTTCATGTGCTCTACAACAAAGACCACTACAAGCTTGCCCTTGGACAAATTAATACTGCTAGAAATTTGATTTCAAAAGTAGCTAAAGATTATGTAAAATTGTTGAAATATGGTGACTCACTCTATCGATGCAAGTCCCTGAAAGTTGCGGCTCTTGGACGTATGTGCACTATTACAAAGCGCATTGGCCCAAGTTTAGCTTATCTGGAACAGATTAGGCAGCACATGGCAAGACTTCCCTCAATTGATCCCAATACTCGAACAATCTTGATTTGTGGGTATCCAAATGTTGGCAAGAGCTCATTCATCAACAAGATTACAAGAGCTGATGTGGATGTGCAACCTTATGCCTTCACTACGAAGTCCTTGTTTGTCGGCCACACTGACTACAAATATCTGAGGTATCAAGTGATTGACACTCCAGGGATCTTGGATAGGCCATTTGAGGATCGTAATATCATAGAAATGTGCAGTATTACAGCTCTAGCACATCTGAGGGCAGCTGTGTTATTTTTCCTTGATATTTCTGGGTCTTGTGGCTATAGCATTGCGCAACAGGCCACTCTTTTTCACAGCATCAAATCACTTTTTATGAACAAACCGTTGATGATCGTATGCAACAAAACGGACTTGCAGCCATTAGAAGGGATTTCAGAGGAAGATAAGAAGCTAGTCACGGAGATGAAAGATGAAGCTATGAAGACAGTGATTGCTCAAGGTGGCGAGGCAACAGATGAAGCAGGTGTGCTGTTAACTATGAGCACTTTGACCGAAGATGGCGTAATTTCAGTGAAGAATGCAGCTTGTGAGAGATTACTGAATCAAAGGGTGGAATTGAAAATGAAATCAAAAAAGTTAAATGACTGCTTGAACCGCTTCCATGTTGCTATGCCAAAACCACGTGACCAGAAAGAGAGGCCGCCATGCATACCTGAGGCAGTATTGGAAGCCAGAGCGAAGCAGGCTGAGGCAGATGCTGAGAAACAGAAAAGGAAGCTTGAGAGAGATCTGGAGAATGAGAATGGAGGTGCTGGTGTTTATTCTGCGAGCTTGAGGAAGCACTATCTATTAGCAAATGAAGAGTGGAAGGAAGATATCATGCCTGAAATTTTAGATGGGCACAATGTCTATGACTTTGTTGACCCTGATATCTTACAAAGGCTTGAAGAATTGGAGAAGGAAGAAGGTCTTCGTCAGGATGAAGGAGAAGATGATTTTGAGATGGATGGTGCAGAGCTGACCCCTGAAGAACAAGCAGCATTAGCTGAAATCCGGAAAAAGAAAAGTTTGCTTGTTCAACAGCATAGAATGAAGAAGAGTAGAGCTGAGAGCCGGCCCACTGTTCCAAGAAAGTTTGATAAAGACAAGGAGTTCACCACAAAAAGAATGGGAAGACAGTTATCTGCTTTGGGATTGGATCCAACTCTAGCAATCAATCGAGCCCGAAGTAAGTCAAGAGGTCGTAAGCGAGAGAGATCAGTTGAACGCGGAGATGACATTGGTAATGATGCGATGGATGTTGATGAGAATACTCCCAACAAGAAGCAACGAAGGTCTAGATCACTTTCCATGGCAAGATCAAGGTCAATGTCACGACCTCGGAGCGAATTCGTTCCAGGGGAGGGCTTCAAGGACAAACCCCAAAAGGAAAGGGCTATAAAGTTGTTTAAGAAATCGGCTAATAAGAGGAACAAGGATGCTCGTCGGGGAGAGTCTGATAGAGTCATTCCTACTCTGAAACCAAAACATCTATTCTCTGGAAAGCGATCAAGTGGTAAAACTGACAGGCGGTAGTAATCAAGGTATATCTTATCACCCCTTTTTAGGTTCCTTCCCTAACACTTCTCATAGTTAGAAGATCAGTGACTACTGTGTGTGCAAGATAACAATTATTATCTTCTATTTCCAGATGGCATTTTTCCGGCCTGCAAGATGACCGCCGAATTTAGGGTGGCGATTAGAAATACAAAAAGAGAACCTTTGTTGGAATGCTACTTCAACTCAAAGCTTATTTGGACTCCTGGGCAGTTTGACTTGCTGCTCTGTTATGCAATTTTGGAACTCACCTAGCTCTTTTTATTTAAGTTTGTATTTTTCATATTGTTTTTGAATTTAAACTGTGGAAGAATTATAGTTTTTCTTGATCAAAGATATGAGGAACGTGTCAAGACTGCAACCTGTTGAAACTACAGATGAAGTATTTAAATTTGTGTTTGAAATGCAGCTGAGTTTGATTTTATCATTGTGTCAAATCTTCATTTCTGTTAAGCAAAATATTATCCTTTTGTCTGTCTAGATGACATTTTCCTTTCCTTTTTGAGTATTTTAGATTTAAGTAGAATCATAACATTAAAAACTAAATAGTCATTACACATAGTTCTCCTTGGTTTGCAAGAGCAAATATATTTTCCCCAGGCAAGCCAAAATATTATATTTTCGACGTGTGCTCCTATGTACAGTTTTTACTTTGCGTTCTCCTCAATAAAACATTTATTTTATTAAGAAGCAATCGGAATAAAATTACTTTATTAGTAATTAAAAAAATTACCAAATATTTTTCTCCGAAATTAAATTATAGAAGACGAAAAAAGGAATTAGTTTCCTTTTTATACAAATATGGTTTCCGTCTCCTACGTGAATTAGTTTTCAAATAAATCTTGTTTTATATATACAGAGACTCCATGTTAAACCCTTCACCTTTCTTCTCCCTTTTACTCTCTAGGGTTTTATCGTCTTTCCTTGTAATAATGGCTATCGATATGGTTCCTCCGAAGAGACGCCGAATCTTGGATGAATCGGAAGGTGACGTCACCGTCGACGACGACGACGACGGTGATGATCAGCTCCAATTCTTGCTATGCTCGGAAACATTGTCACCGGCATTAGACCTTAATGACGATGACCTTAATATGCTGATTCAGACATTGACCCCTCAAGATCATGACAGTAAAGACAAGGCTGACGTTAGTGTCACCGGGAGTACGATTATGGTTGCTGGGTCTTCTTACATTCCGAAATTGAACGCAGAAAGGCCATTAGGTGAAGACGCGAGATTTATTTGTGCTAAGGAGCAGACGATTGGTGTTGCTGATGGTGTTGGTGGGTGGGCAAAAAAGGGTGTTGATTCAGGTAAGTATTCGAGGGAATTGATGAAAAACGCTGAATCGGCTGTTCGTAAGCAGAAATTAGAAGATTGTAATGGTAGTGGTAATACTATTGATTTGATGAAAGTGCTGAATGAAGCTTTTTCGAATACAAAATCTAGGGGTTCTTCTACTGCTTGTATTCTGACTCTTTCCAATGACACATTGCACGCTGTTAACGTCGGAGATAGCGGGTTTGTAGTGATCAGAGAGGGGACAATTGTGTACAAATCGGAAATGCAGCAATCAAAGTTTAATTGCCCTTTCCAATTGGGGAACGAGAAAACTTCTGATGATCCAAGTGTAGCAGAGAAAATCAGCTTTCCAGTGAAAGCAGGGGATGTGATCGTGTTGGGAACAGATGGATTGTTCGATAATGTTCATGATTTTGAGTTGGAAACGATTGTGAATTCTGGGATGGATTCATGGGAATCGGATGTGCCTCGGACATTGGCGTGGAAGATTGCGAAACATGCACTAGACAATGCCAGGAGCAAAGAGCTATGCACGCCTTATTCGAGAGAGTGTTTTAAAGCTGGTATTGCACACCATGGTGGAAAGTATGATGATATTACTGTCATTGTCGCGAATATTTGGCCCGCCTAGTCTTCTGTCTTTTGATGTCTGATCTAACTTCCTGAAATTTGACTTAAATAAGTTAGATATTAGTTGAGGAACAAACAAGTTATTTGGTTCTTTATGTTTGGTCCCTCTTCATCATTCGTTCATTCGTTATATAAACTTATTTTGTTTATCCATGTTCTTCTTTTGTCTCCAATCTTTTCTGCCTTCGTCATTTGAACCATGGAGTGAATATCCTTCTTTGAGATTTTCTGATAGAATGACATTATGACCAATTTGAAAATAGTGTTGAAGTCAATATCAAGGAGATCATTGAGAAAAGCTTGAATCTTTGGCATTCTTTGTACAATCTTCATGACAGTATAAAAAACGGTGTTTGGTCCTGAAGAGCAACTCAACATATTAAAACACTTGGGAAAATTCACAATTACGAGGGTTCGCCGGAAACAGTCTCTCTACTTGTATAAGGTAGTGGTTAGGTGCAGGTACATTACCCTCCCCAGACCTCACCTGGAAACAACATCTGTGGTAAGGTTTACCCTCCCCGGGGTATGTTGTTGTTCTTCTTCTTGATGGCACACATCTTCTAAAACAGGTTTTCCCATTAGTATTGCCTTTCTCGGAAAAATTAGGAAAACATGAATTGTTATGGTTGGTTAGTTTGTATAACAACTAATACGTCACAAGGGTATGTTAAAATCAAGAAATTACAATGACCAAACAAAGGGGAACCTATTAAATAAACTGAAATTTATTCAACTATAATAAGCTGTTATCACTCCCTTATAAGATAGTGGAATACAATATTGCCTACAATTCAGTATAGAGAATTGGCAATAACATACAATAACAACATACCCAATGGAATCCATTGGAATATTGCCTACAATTCAATATAGAGAATTGACAATAACATACAATAACATACCCCGTAGAATCTCATAAGTGGGATCTAGAGAGGGTAGAACGTACGCAGAATCCACTAGTGTAGTACTTAACTGTGTAGGCAACTGCAACATCTTGTTGTCTCTTTCACTCTTTGTCATTTCTTTCTTAAAGATATGACAATGCTAAAAATCTTACCTTTTTCGACCAACAAATGATGAGCCACATGGTAGGCATATCTCTCAAACAAATAGTCAATAATGGTATCTCCAAATTGGAAATGGCTAATAAACATTTGCTCATTAACAGCTCTAACCATTTTAGCTATGTGTTTACCACTGCTATACGCGTCGAAACAAATATCATCATCATTGTTCCTCTCATCCCAATTCACTTCGAAAAACTTCATGTTATTAAGATCAAAAGAACCTTCCATCTGGACAACTTTTTCTAGTTCATCTTTGTATGGTGTATAAAATGGATAACCAAAGGAATCTAGTTTTGCCTGTTCAATAAGTCCCTGCAGTCCATATCAACAAAACATGAACATAGATTTAACAAATGACACTAGTCGACTAAGTCGTTTTTACACTATTAGTGAAATTTAAGTCTGAACCCAGCGCATACTAGGAGCTTAGAGCATTGTGCTGTCCCTTTTTGTAGCAGATCATTCCCCCTATTTTCTAGGTTACCAATTCATGACCAATATAGTTTGTTAGAGTTTTTACCAAAAATTGTTAGCGTAACCAAAAACCATGACTACTATACTTTGTTACCTATAGCGACCTTCTAAATGACTCGATAGTGTAAAATTTATGTTAACAGAAGTGAAATACTGGACCTCATGTATTAAATCAATAAATGACTTTGATAGAAGATCCAGAAAGACACAGTGACTTCCATAGGGATCAGGAGTGCTCCTTCCCATAAATGTTAAAAGCATGTGTCCACCAGTTACTATCTCCTCGGAGCGTAATTGTAGAAACCTTGAGAAATCCTTTTCAAATTGCTTCATGTAGGCTTCTAATACTTGAGGAGGACTTGCCCTTGTTATGTATATGGTGTTATTCTCAATCTTTTCTGGAACCTACATGTTTCAGTATGTAATGGATATCAAACTGTGTTGGTACTGTATCTAACAAAACATGACAAAAAGCCAGAACATATAATTAAAGAGTCATTCTTCTCACAAAAAGATTTCCCTTTTGTAACATATGATTTTAAGACCAATAAGTTGATTCGCAAGACCAGTACCAATACATTGGCCTAAAAAAAGTAATCTTTCTCGATGAAGTTGGTTGATTGCGTAAAATTGGTATCCCTTAGGAACCATACATGCTTGAAAGGGTCATTAAACTTATCAAAACAAGATAACTAAAAAGAGTTTGTGTGTTTCATATATTGACACCTGAGAGAGCCAATGAAGACTGTAAGATGCGTGGACCAAGTGCAAGCTTTTGCTAGGAAATAGCCGCTCATAAAAGGAACCTGGAATGCCTGATATGAAACAATTTGCTCCATCTTCTACTTCTTTGAGATTATGTTTGAAGGATGGGATCGACTTGAAAATTGTGTTGAAGTCATTATCAGGGAGATCATTAAGATAAGCTTGAAACTCTGGTATTTTGCAGCTCTTTTCATGACATAATATTTGTACAATCTCAATGACATTTGATACTGTGAAAAGGGTGTTTGGTCCTGAAGAGCAGCCTAAATCTGCCATATTAAAACACTTAGGAAACTCACCAATATTATTGAACATCTTGATGGCATCTTCTAAAACAGGTTTTGCCTGTTGTATTACCCTTCTCTGAAATGAGGAAACATGAACTTAGTTGATAGCAAGTTTCATAGGACAGAATTAGGGGTGGCAAAATTAAGGAAAATTACACAAAATAGACCTAATTTGAAATTATTTATCCTTAATAGATCCAATCTAAACTATTTACCCTCAATAGATCCATTACCCAAACTATTTACATTTCTTCCCACTTACCCCTTTTTATTTCGCTTGCTGACGTCAGCATAAATAGTATGAAATATACTCTGGCAGTATACTATAGCGGTATCATATAGAATGAGCTCAGTCCGTTTTGATACTCTAGTGGTATATTAATACCCAATTGATATATAGGACTTTTTTTAAGAAACAAATAAAAAAATTATTAACATCTAAATTAGTAGAAAATATATTCATTATTTACTCTGTTGGTATATTTATACCATATCGGTATCATATAAGATTAAGTTTAATCATTTGTGATGCCTTGTTGGTATATGTATATCCCATTGGTATATCAGCATGATGTCAGCAGGCAAATTTTAATATTAGGGGGGGGCAAAATTTTAATGGTATGGGGGTACAAAATGTAAAGGAATATATGAATGTAAATAGTTTGATTTAAAGGGATACAAGCTTAGTTTTCCCCAAAATTAAATCCAACCCGCCCAACCCGTTGAAGTTAACTCGTCCATTTATTAGCTCAATCCATTTAAAATTGGGTTGATATTCAACTCGAAGTGATTCGAGAGAGATCTTGTCAAAATATTTTTAAAATACTTTTTTTTTTTAATTTGATATGTTTTATATAGTCAAAATAAAAGAAAAATATAATTTAATTTAAGTACTAAAATATTGAAAAAAATAAATAAAGTAAGTAAAACTTAGTAAAAGTTGGATCGGGTTAGATCTTGACCTGCTCTGTAACTTATACTCAACCTGTTTTGATCCAGCCCATTTTGACCAAACAAACTTGAATTGAGTTGGATCTTAACCCATTATAACCTGTTTAAATTTGATCCAACTCGTCCAATTGCCATCCCTAGACCAAACGCATGAGCAAGCTCAAACAAGTGGAGTTTGATTAGCATAAAAGAGAATTAATACCTGAAGAGTGGAGCTGTTGAAATAACTGCATTCTCCACTGCCTGCACTCATATGCAAAAGTAATTTCCTCCCTTCCATTGCTTCTGATACCCTATCTTCTTGGTCTCCCATTGCCCGATATATAAGTACTTTTAGACCAATGATACAACAAATAAAGGATTTAGCAACAGTAGTATAATTAACGTTGTATTATATTAGCGGCAATAGTAATTATAAATATTTATAATTAGCACTTATCATATAAATGCCACTAAAGTTTTTAGAGATTTTTAGTGCAATGAAACTCTTGTTTGGCTGATTGTTATGTGTTGGTCCATAATGTATCGTACTGTATTTTTTTTAATGAATATAACAGTTGAATAGAGTGTTTCATTCTTCGTTGTTACCTAATATCAGATATCTATAATTTGAATGATTAAATTACAAAAAAAAAAAATTAGGGGATAAGATAGAGCTACTATGAAAAGGTAGGATAAGTGATAAAATAGAATTATTAAATAATAAGTAAAGACAATAAATGCCAAAACAAATATTAAGTAACAATATGATCATATCAAATTGATCGTCATATAAAATGAGTCTTTTTGTTATTTCCTAACAATAGTTTAAACGATATGATACAATAAAATTTAAGTAATAATCAAAATAAACATTGTGTTTAAACTAAGTGTCAGAGGAATTTTTTCTTGCAATGAATACAAAAATAATGAAATAGTAAATTGAGAAGATAAATAGCCTAAAGATTACGTAAATTACGAGATATAATAATGGAATAAAGAATAAAACAAAGAGGAATTTCAGTGAAAACCTAATGGGCCTTAGCAGACCACGTTAAGCCTAAAGAGGTAATTAGGCAACAATGCCTAACTTCCGGATTAGGGCATTGAATATTGATGTAGCATTTTAACAAAATTAATTAATATTAACATTGAACCTCCACTTAGGGTATACTTGGTGTGTAGGAAACATTTTTTTGGAAATGTTTTTTCAATTGTTTTATTTTTATTGGTTTAAATATTTTGAAAAATATTTTCTAAATTAACTTATTTTTTTTAAATTTAAAGAAAATATCTTTCTTTCAAAAACTACGAAAAATATTTTTCAAAATTCTTCTCTAATATAAAATTATTTTTTTTACTCCATTTCTATCATAACCCTCCTCCCCACCAAAAAAAAATTAGGAATAATTATATCCATAAATCACTAAAAAAATTTATTAACACAAAAAATAGCTCTGGTCGAACTTGTTTGTAACCCAAAATAGCCAATCGGCTAGTAACTCATACAGAATGGCAAGTTGGCATATTTGGTGGCAGATGTTGACATGGCCAGATGACCACACATGCTACTTTGGCCATTTGGCCTCTTTTTTAATTCTTGTTCTTCCTAATCTTTCTTCTTTCTTTTTTATTTATTTTTTATTTTTGTCATTGTGGTGTTAAAAAAAAAGTTATTTATATTTTTTGTGTTTCCTTTCTGAAATCTTTCTTTTAAAAATGATTGTTTCAATTTTTTCTAGAAAAATAAATATTTATATTATTTTATTATTTTTAATTTATGAATTTATAAATTTATTTATTAAGGTGAGAATGCATGATAGTCAAATAAATTATTAATATTGATATATTACATAATTATTTATACAATATTGATATATAATTATGCACCATTTGTATAATGTCGATACATTGCATGCCTATTTACATAATATCGATACACATTTGTATAC